>OU898281.1:76629212-76768236 GCA_918026665.1 Diabrotica balteata | reverse complement strand
AAGATATATACCTAAGGTTCTTTTGACGTGTTGCTGTATTTGATTTCTACGTCGTAGTATTTTATTGGTTATATGCTATCATTTGAGGTACTGTACGTCACGATTGGACTAATAGGATAAAAGACACATAACTAGGCCCTTTCGTCACGCTACTCTATTTGATTTTTATATCTTATTGTATTCTATTAGTTAAATTCATGATACTATGAACCTAAACTACGAAAGATAAACCCACGCGCACGCGATCAGTCTATTTCTTTTGCATGTGTGACGTCACTTGGCGACAAATATCACCAGAAATGTTCTGTTTTGCATGGAGTTTTGTCAGATTTAGTATTGTTTTATCGTTTATCTTGTACGTTGACAAATAAATGTGTGCACTTTATATAAAACATAGTTCAGAATATTAAATTAAAGATAAACTTTTATCGCCAAGTCACGTCATGCGCATCAACGTACAAAATTCGATTGCGAAGTGGTTTTATCTCGGAAGTCATAGAATCGTGAGTTAAATTCTATCATTTGCGGTACGAAACGTCACGATTGGACTAATAGGATCTCAGAAACAAAGCTATGGCCCTTTTGACATGCTGCTGTATTTTATTTTTCTTTCTCATTGTATTCTATTGATTAAATCCTATCATTTGAGGTGCTCTAAGTCACGATTGTGCTACTAAAAAGAAGATACGTAACTAAGGCTCTTTTTACGTGTTGCTGTATAAAACTAGCACTGGAAAGTGGCAGCTGGCTGATCCAACACTAACCCCAGGCAGACTGAAATGGCTGTGAATTAAACAGCATGTGGCGTGGTGACATTCACAGAAGCGTCACATGTACAGCGGTGTAGAAGGCAACGGGAAACCACTATACTAATATTTCCCCAGCAAAATTACATAATGCTCATGGAACCTAAAACAACGGTCCTTAGTCCCGGGCACCTCTTAAATGAGGAGAGGGTGCTAAGAATCCCTCGGAGGAAAACAAAAAGAATAGGCACATGGAATGTGAGAAGTCTATATGAAGCGGGAAAGGCCGCAAATTTAATTCAAGAAATGGAAAGACTTGATATCGATATACTGGGATGCAGTGAGGTAAGATGGTCAAATACAGGTACCTGTGTGATGGGCAACTATACAGTATTCTATTCTGGAGATGAAGGCACTCAAAATAAAAACGGTGTAGCAATAGTTACATCTAATGAAATTGCAAAATTAGTTTCTGGATTACTACCAACATCAAATAGAATAATGCTAATAAAAATAGACAGCAAGTCGATATGAATATTATCCAGCTTTATGGCCCAACTAGTCAAAGCACAGAAGAAGAAATAGAACAGTTTTACGAAGACCTAAACAAAACTCTACTGCAAACAAAGAAGCATGAAACCAACATAATATTAGGAGACTTTAACGCCAATTGGAAAAGGAAAAGAAGATGACACGGTGGGGGAGTTTGGCCTCCACAGAAACATACAAATACGCATACAAAAACGCAGTAAAAGCATGCAAGACATACCCCGGAGCTGACATCCCCACCGACCACAATCTTCTTCTTACAACAATTAGGATAGAATTTAAAAGAACAAAAAGAAATAAGCAAATAATAGCTATTAACCCAGATAAGCTTAAAGAAGAATCCACTAGTAATAAAATACGGGAAGAAATACATAGACACTTGAGTAACAGAACAGTACAATCGACACAAACTCCCGAGGAAGACTGGCACTATATTGAGAAAACACTTACAAGAGTAACAAACCATGGATGACAGAAGAAATTCTAAACATGATGGACGAAAGAAGAAAATGCAGAGGTAAAAATGAAACAACATACAAGCAAATACACAAGAATATCAGAATAAAGATCCAACAAGCCAAAGAAACCTGGCTAAGTGAAAGATGCCAAGAAATTGAAGAGTTGGAACAAAGACATGATACTTTCAATCTACATAAAAAAGTAAAAGAAGCCGCTGGAATATTTAAACAAACTTCTACGTCTTTCATCGAAGATAAACATGGGAACCCGCTACTGAACAGAGAAGATCAAATAGGTAGATGGAGAGAATACGTGGAAGAGATGTTTCAAGACCAAGAGAGGACGAACATTTACATGCAGGAGGCATCGACTGGACCTTATATCACAAAGCAAGAAATTATCAAAGCGGCAAATCAGATAAAGAACGGAAAAGCTGTTGGGGAAGATAATATCCCAATTGAAATAATAAAGATATTACTAGACGAACACATCGAAGTAATGGAAGATATATTTAACAAAATATACGAAACAGGCCTAATACCAAATTATTGGCTGACATCGGTGTTTATACCACTACCAAAGAAGAAAAACTCCAAGAAATATGAAGACCATAGGATTATTAGCCTGATGAATCATATATTGAAACTTTCCTACGAGTAATACACAATAGAGTATACAATAAACTAGACGAACACACTGGTAAAACTCAGTTTGGTTTTAAGAATGGGTTCGGAACAAGAGAAGCACTTTTTTCAATACGTGTGCTAGTTGAAAGATGTAGAGATGTCGATTCTGATGTATACTTGTGTTTTATATACTTTCAGAAGGCGTTTGACCTGGTGAAAAATTATAAACTAATAGATATTTTAAGGTCATGTAATATGGACGATAAAGACTTAAGGATCATTTCAAACCTCTACCAAGAACAAAAGGCTAAAATCAGAATAAAAAGCGAAACATCTGGAAAAATCAATATCGAGAAGGGAGTAAGACAGGGATGTGTCCTATCACCTTTGCTGTTCAATGTTTACTCTGAGAAGATATTTCAGAAAGCTTTGGAAGGCACCTCGGATGGTATAATTATAAACGGGCAATGTATAAATAACCTGCGATATGCTGATGACACTGTCATACTGGCAAATAATGTTGAAGCCCTGCAACGCTTAATGGACCGAGTAACGACAGCCTGTAGAGAATTTGGAATGAAATTGAATACAAAGAAGACAAAAACGACGATCATCAGCAAGCACCAAAACAGAAGGGTGAAGGTCAATGTCGACGGAACAGATCTGGATAGAGTAACAAGAACAACGTACCTTGGAAGTAATCTTGATGAAACTTGGGACCACTCACTAGAGATAAGAATACGCCTGGAAAAGGCACGTACAATGTTTTACAAAATGCAAAAAGTTCTATCAACCGCCAGCTGGGCATCTCATTGAGAACTAGAATACTTAAGTGCTATGTTTTCTCCACCTTGCTCTATGGTGTTGAAGCCTGGGCAATGACAGAAGCAACACAAAAAAGAATCCAAGCATTCGAACTCTGGTGTTACCGTAAAATGCTCAGAATATCCTACATGATCCATACGATGAATGCGGAAGTCTTGCGGAGGATGAATAAGGAAAGAGAGCTTATGCTTATAATAAAAGAACGGAAAACACAATATTTTGGTCACATCATAAGAAGTCAAAAGTATGAACTGCTCCAACTTATAATCGAAGGCAAAGTCAATAGCAAAAGAGGACCAGGAAGAAGAGCAACTCTGCAAAAAACTCTTGCAACTCTTTCTAAAAACCTACGGCAATGGACGAACATGACCTCCATAGAACTATTCAGAACTGCTACAAATAAGATTAAATGGGCAAATGTAATAGCCAACATCCTTAAGGATAGGGCACCGTAAGAAGAAGATTGGTTAAGTGCTATCATTTGAGATATCGTACGTCACTATTGGCCTAATAGGACCAAAGGTACATAACTAAGGCCCTTTTGACATGCAACTCCATTACCTCATTGTATCTCATTGTATTTTATTTGTTAAATCCTTTCATTTGAGGTACTGCACGTCATGATTGGACTAACAGAACCGAAGATACACAACTAAGGCCCTTTTGACATTGTGCTGTATTTCATTTTTCTATCCCATTGTATTCTTTACGTTAAATCTTATCATTAGAGGTACTATACGTCACGATTGGACTAATACGATCAAAAGTACGTGACTACGGCCCTTTTGACATATTGCTGTATTTGATTTTTCTATTTCATTGTTTTCGATTGGTTAAATCCTAGCATTTGAGATACTGTACGTCACGATTGGATTTATAGAAACGAAGATATATAACTAAGGCCTTTTTGACATGCTGCTTTTCTGTCTTATTGTATTTTATTGGTTAAACCCTATCATTTGAGGTGCTGTACATCACGACTGGACCAATTGGAGCAAAAATATGAAATATATACCCCGTTATATATACCCAATATGTAACCCGTTATTTTTAATCAAACAAGATGCTAGAATAATTTATGGATGAAAAAAATATATATAAATTCTTAAATTTACTATTTCGTTGTGGGTAATATTATATTCAACAGCGATGCCAAATTTCTGATGCCAAAATGATTGATAATGAAAGTGCGATATACATTTTCATGTATATAATGGCAGCGAGTAAACGGTAAAACCCTGAACTAAATATATATAATATATAATATATTCCCGGAATAAACTTATATAACTCAGTAAGGGATAAAAAGAGAAAGCGGACATTTTAAAATACCAACACGGTATCAAATCTCTTATCATTGAGATGGTTAAAATTCTTGTAACAAGTACAGGAAAAAAGTTATTAAGTCTTGTAAAGTAGCGTCGATATACAGATGCTACTTTGCAAGACGATGCTAAATTGATGGTAAAAGCATAATGTATCGATGCCAAAATGATAGTAGGATGTATATATATATATATATATATATTATATATATATATATATATATATATATATACATATATATATACATATATATAAATATATATATATATATATATATATATATATATATATACATATATAGTAGTACCTCAGACCATCTACTGACAATGAAAACATTCATAGAGAAGGAAAATCAATAGCAATTATTTGTTGCTATTTCCCGTATTTCTTACTTTATTAGATAATGAAAAGGTATTTGATGTGTGTGTATAATGTGTGTGAATAACGCAAGTATGATACTACAACTAGACAAAAATATCAATTTCATTCTCATTACGAGAGAAGTTAGACAAGGCGACGTAATATCGTCAAAGCTTTTTAATCTAGCCCTAGAAGAAGTGTTCAAAACTACACATTGGTCAACATATGGCATCAATATTAATGGTAACAAGTTAAAAACCAACTCAGATTCGTTCAGGACGTTGTGATTATAGAGAGCGCATTCGAGAAACTAGAAATTATGATGTAGGAACGCAATATCTTTTATCTGTCCTCTATTTTCGATTCTATCTAAATTTCTCAACCATTGTACTGCGTGTACTTATAACATCACATATTTCAAGTTCTTTTCTACATTTAAAAAATCTTTAAAGTAAACAAAAACTTACCACAACACATCTATTGACAATACTCTGAGTAATTCCTTCTTGCCGCTTCTTTTTCTTAGTTATTCTTAGATAATCATCAGCACAACCAATTACTAGGAGACCCGTTTCAACGCGCATATGTTCTCTCAAATTTTCGAGATCTTCCTGACTGTAAACGAAATTGAAATAGAAAGAGAAAAGACATAAATATATATTATTTTTGTAGTAAAATTCGGTAAGCATTTGTATTAACTGTACTTAGGACTGTCAAATAAACGTCAAATCAAAAGGCGGATATTTCGAAGTTCTACCAAAAAAAATATCAATTTTAAAGATTTTTTTCTTCACTTTTACGGTATCACTAATAGCATAAAGACTTATTTAACTAGTGGTCTGTAAGAGTGTATATATTTCGTGTGTAGGAAGTGAAATATCTAAAAATCGGCATGGAAGAAATTCCACCGATACCTCCAGATAGAGTGAAATTTTTTATAGAATTAGGAGACAGGATGTTGGAATTTGAAGAATTAAAAAAAAGCAACAGTAGGGTAAATGATAAGGTAACAAACGATAAAAACCAAACAACTAGTACTAACGAGGTAGGTAACCAATTTGATTTTAATAAGGATGTAGTTTTGACCAAATAAAATAAAATAGATCAGTTAATTCAAATTTAAATAAAGTAATAAATTTAAGATTAAATAATAGATATAAATTAGGAGACAACACACCATACATATAGAAAATACAAACGGAAATATCGGCAAATTACACAAGATAGGCACAGCCCAATTAATTTACGTTCAGTACCTGAAATTGAAAATAATATTACCCAAATTATGGTAGTTAGTAGGAATAAAATTAAGTAAGACTCAATAATTTTGCTAGTGCTAATAAATTAATTTAATCTAAAAATATAGAAAGCAAATAGTAAGAGACATATATTCCAACGTTTATTACTCAAAAGAAAGGTGTTATAAAATCAGTAGATAAAGAGATAGAAGAGAGGATGATTTGTTATCATTAATTCAACCTTGGAATGAGGTTCGAAGTATTACATGTAAAAAGAATAATGCGGAAAGTGGTACAAAAAAATGGATCTACTATCTACGTAAAAACATGAACAGTAATAGTAACTTTTAAAGGTCAGTCTATACCTACCAACGTAGTAATAGAAAAAATGATATATGAGGTTGAAAATTACACACCCAGAATCATAAAATGTTTAAAGCGCTTGAGATTTGGGTATATCGGTGCTCAACGTAGAGTAAAGACAGGTGTGAAAGATGCGGCGAAGAACATAGTAAATCAAATTTTTACCACATAGCGCTACTGACAAGGTAGCAAATTGTACTAAAAGAGAAAAACAGGAGTATATTACAAAGATTATGAATACTGAAAATATAACATATTACGAAGCTAATAATAAATAATATAGAAAATATTATTCAATAGTAAGTAAAGGACAAGAAAATACTTCCAATAAATATACAATCTATAAACGAAAAAGATCAAGTAATATTGAGTCTAGTAATATAGACAAAGAAATAATGGAATCACACAGAAGAATCTTGCAAACACCAAAAGTAAAAAGTTGGCCTTGTTATAATTTTAACAACTCTATCATAATAAAACAGGTACAAAACGATAAACAAAGTAATATAGGAGAAATTATACTAAACTTTATTTGAACAACTTTAACTCAGATTAATCACAATTTAGATGAAAACCGTTGGAATTATTGAAAAACAATATTTCACAATTATTATTACATTCTGTTGGCTAACATATCATTTCTTCAATGAAATGCGTGGTCAATTAACACAAATAAGGGTTATTTAGAAAAATGACAAAAAAGTAAATTTTATATGACAATAAAATATATATAGGACTAATATCAGAAACATGGTTAAAGAAAAATAACTTTATTATTCTTAGTACTTTTCATCCAATCAATGACGTAATGTGTAATAGCATACGAGTAGTAATAATAAATCTGCAATAGACCTTACAATATGCTCAGTAAATATTAGTCATTAGTAAATATTGGAAATTACAGTAGACGAAAACAGCAACGAAAATGGACCATGAATTACGGAATCTGGAATATACAGGGAATCCGAAACAAGCAACAAGAAATTTTGCAGGAATTCGTAAATCGAAAATTAGATATAGCCATTCTCTCTGAGACCAAAAAAAAGGAAATGGAAGCGAAAAATTAAGACTATGTACATTTCTTTTCAGGAGTGGGAAAGGATCTAAGAGCAAGAATAGGGATATCAATATTTGTACACAAGAAATTCGAAAAATATATTAAATCTTGGGAAGCATACAACAAACTGTTTATTAAAGTGACAAGGAGGAATACAAACATCAATTCTAGGGGTATATGCCGTAAATGATGACTACTCAGTACAAGAAAAGGAAGCTTTTGAAGAAGACTGTAGAAAAATTCTGAACGAAATTCCTAACAGCCATAAAATTATATGCGGAGGAGACCTTAATGCCAGAGTAGGAAAACAAGTACAAAGTAAAGTGGTAGGCATGCATGGAGAAGAAACTGTTAACAACTGAGAAAGACTCATAAATATATGCCAACAATATGAGTTACAGATTTTGAATGGTTTTTCGTCCACAAGAACATACATAAATACAGCTGGTTGGTATCAGTACACAAGAGATCCAAAATCGATAATAGATTATTTCACAACAAGATAACAAACTAAGTTAAGAGTACAGGACGTAAAGGTGACTAGAGGAGCAGAGTGCGGCTCGGACCACTGCCTGATAATAGGAAAAATATATACACCATTTGTAGACAGGAACCACACAGACATCCACAAAGAACACAGAGAAAAATAGAAAGAACTACGTACACCTTAGACAATCTATATAACAAGAGCAAACAGTTACTTTATTCCTGGAGACTAACACAAAAACTACAGGAATCACACACATCAACGAAGGATGAATACGAACATTAAAGAAAGACGCAGCGCTAGAAGCCTTAGGGCCACAGGTACGGAGAGTAGATAAACCATATTGGTGGGATAAAGAAGTGGAAGAAAAGATAAAAAAGAAGGAAGTATATCAAAAGTTATTACAATAGGGAGACGAACAAACAAAACAACAATATAAAAATTTGAATAAAGAAGTCAAAAAAGAAGTGCTTAAAAAGAAAAATAGTGCATGGGCACAAAAATGCCAATACCTAGACAACCATATAGGAGGGACAAAGAGCTCTGGAGCCTGGAGAACTATAAAAACGATGAGAATAACGACAAAAAACAAAGTCATAATAAATAGAATACCAGAGAACACATGGGTAGAGCATTTTGAGAACTTAACAGAGAGAAGAGAAAGGTTTAAACAGACAAATGAACAACTGGAAGTAGAAGGAAGACTAGAAATATCAATAGAACAAGTGAAAGAAGCAGTTAAGGGAATGAAATTAAGAAAATCTCCAGGCCCAGGCGGAACATATCCAGAGTTGATTAGGTATGGATCATCAAACCTGTTTGAAATGATCCGAAAATTATTCGAAAGATGCTTAAACGGAGAAGAAGTTCCAAAAGAATGGAGACAATCGTATATCTCTCCAATACACAAGAAAGGCACAAAGACGGATCCTAAAAACTATAGAGGGATCGCAGTGATTGCTACTATAGGCCGACTATACTCAAAAGTACTACGAAACCTGATTGAAAATAATATTAAAGACAAACAACCCGAAGAACAAGCAGGCTTTAGGGCCGGACGCTCCACTATGGATAATATTTTCACATTAAAAATTGCAGTGGAAAAACGAGTGCAGAGAAATAGAGAAACCCATATAGCTTTAATACATTTGGAAAAAGCATATGGCAGTGTACCGATCTTTCAACTATGGATAGAAATGGATAACTTGAAAATAAACATAATTATTATTAACACAGGTGGTCCCTGACCCGGGGAACTAGTACCTGTTTAGGGTCCCTTGTCCAGGGTTACGGATGAAGACCACAACGGCAATCATGGCGCAGAAGGATACCTTCGGTACGACGAGAATGGCGGAAGTGGCGACCCAGATTTTAGGGCTAATATAAAGTCAATTTTCACCGAGCATACGTGAGATAGGGCACTCTTTTGTCCTTAGGGTGGGAAACTACCTCTAAAAGGTGGATGAACAAAGAATGTCAACGGCTTAAGAATAAGGAAGGCAATGGGAAACCACCGTATTAAAGGTCCCCAAGGATATCCCAAGAAAGACAATAATGGAAAAGACATTGCAAGCAATGGCCCCTAGTCCGTGGCAGGCCTTAAATGGCCAAGGGGTGCTAAGAACCTCCGCGAAGAAAAACAATGCTAGGAACCACCCGAAAGTGGAAAAAACCCAGAAGCTAAAACTGGGTACTTGGAACGTTAAAAGTCTTTATACCACCGGTAAACTAGACAACATAATACAAGAAATGGAACGATGCGACCTAGACATCATAGGACTTAGCGAAATCAGATGGCCTAACAGTGGTAAATGTACTAAAGAAAAAGCGACACTATATTACTCAGGAAATAACCTACCCCATCATTATACCGGAGTTAACACAGCCTCAAACAAATCAGTAAAGAATTTCGTGGCATACTCAGATAGGGCAGCACTACTACAAGTCCAAGCCGATCCTGTTGACGTTAACATTATACAAATCTATGCACCAACCTTGGACAAGCCTGAAAATGAAGTAAAACAATTGTACAGAGAGATTAAGGAGTTAATGAAACTGATCAAGAAGAACCAGACTCTTATAATCATGGGAGATTTCAATGCGAAGGTAGGCGAGGACGTGTTGAAAATGTCGTGGGTGACTTTGGTTTGGGAGATCGAAACGAGAGAGGTGATATGCTAGTGATAATCCAGTTCTGTCAAGAAGAAAAATTAGTCATTGCGAATACCTGGTACAAACTGCCACCTCGGAGACTCTACACCTGGCAGTCTCCACAACATACGCATGACAACATCGTAAGAAATCAAATTATTGATTTTTTATTGATTAATCAGAGATACATAAATGGATTGCAAGGAGTAAAAACGTACCCTGGAACAGATATCGGATCTGATCACAATCCCGTAGTAAAAAAATTGAAAATTAAGCTTAAGAAAATTAAAAGAAAATCCATAAAGAAAATTGATATAAACAGCTTAAAACAACCTAACGTTAAACTCAAAGTTACAAAAAGATTAAATGAGGCAATAGCGGATATCACAAGATCTAAACAAGCGGCCAGTATTGAAGATAAATGGAATTGTATTAAAAAAGCTATCGTAATCGCCACCAAGTCTATGATCGCTTCCCAAAAGTACAAAAACAAGAATTGGATGACTGACGAAATATTATCAATGATGGACGACCGCAGATCATTTAAAAACAAAGACTGAACCAAACATCAGCAGATCAACCGACAAATACAAAAAGAGTGTCGCAAAGCTAAAGAACAGTGGCTGCAAGACAGGTGTGCAGAAATGGAGGAATTGGAAGAAAAACATGACCACTTTAACATACATAAACTTATTAAAGAAGTAACAGGTCATACAAAACCTTGCAGTTTTAACAGTATTGTGAAGGACAATAAATTAATTACTGATCCTAAAGATCTACTTCAACATTGGAGAAACTACACACAGCAACTATACTCAGACCCAACTAGAAGAAACTCTGAAAGTGAATATAAAAGTGAACCCTTCCCCAAAATATTGAAGTCAGAAGTTGTAAGGGCAATCAAACAGAGCAAATTGAGAAAAGCACCAGGCCCAGACGACATATACATAGAGGTTCTAACAATGTTGATTGAAGACAATTAAGACGCCTTGGTAGATTTTTTTAATGACATTTATGGGTCCGGTCAAATACCACAGGACTGGCTTCAATCAACCTTTATACCAATCCCAAAAAAGCCAAATGCTAATAGGTGCGACCAATTCCGAATGATCAGCTTATTGAGCCAGCTCCTAAAACTCTTGTTAAAGATAATTCACATAAGAATATACAACAGATGTGAAAGAGACATTAGCCCCACACAGTTCGGTTTCAGACAAGGATTTGGCACAAGAGAAGCACTTTATAGCTTAACTGTCCTACTTCAGAAATGCAGAGATCAGCAAAAAGATGTCTTCCTATGCTTTATAGATTACCAGAAAGCATTCGATTGTGTTGATCATTCAGAATTATTAAGATTGCTCCAGGAACTTTCGATAGATGAGAATGACCTTAAAATCATAAAGAACCTTTATATGAATCAAGAGGCAACTGTGAGATTAGGACTGGAAGGGACTGGACAGGGTTGTGTTCTGTCACCTCTCCTTTTTAATCTTTACTCTGAAACGATTTTTGATAGAGCCTTAAGTGACACTGAAGATGGAATCAAAATCAACGGACAGACTATTAGTAATCTTCGATATGCTGATGATACAGTCATAATAGCTGATAGCCAAGAAGCGCTACAACGACTAATAGATAGAATAAACACTGAGGGAGAACGACTGGGCTTGAAGATTAATATAGACAAGACGAAGGTAATGGTGGTTAGTAGAACACGAAATATGCAATTAAATATAAGAGTAAACAACAAGAACATCCAAAAGGTCCCTAAGTTCAGATATCTCGGTAGTTGCATAACTGAAGATCTAGATCCAGACATAGAGATACGTAGCAGGATTGAGCAAGCCAGAATAGCATTTACTAATATGAGAACCTTGCTAAGCAACAGCAGCCTCAACTTAACGCTTCGATATCGCTTTGTAAAAGTTACATTTACTCCATACTGCTATATGGTGTAGAAACTTGGACCATAAAGGCCAATGTGATGAACCGATTAGAGGCCTTTGAAATGTGGGTATTCAGAAGACTACTTAAAATTCCCTGGACAGATCACACAACAAATGTCGAAGTATTAAATCGAATGGGCAGAGAACGAGAATTGCTGCCAATAATAAAAAGAAGAAAAACTGCTTATCTGGGTCATATATTTCGAAATTCCAAGTACCAGTTCTTAAAGCTTATTATGGAAGGGAAGATAGAAGTGGCATCGGAAGAAACAAATATTCATGGCTTAAAAACATAAGGTATTGGACAAATCTCGATGCCCATGCACTTTTTAGAGCCACGCAAGATCGAGAGGAGTATGCCAGAATTGTCGCCAACATCCACTAATTGGATAGGGCACCATAAGAAGAAGATTATTAACGCCACTAAAAAATACTACGAATAAAACTTTGCATGCACTTAAAATGGGACAAGAAATTACCTCTCCTTTAAAACAACAAAGGGACTAAGACAAGGTATATTTATGTATATATATATATATATATAATATATATATATATATATATATATATATATATATATATATATATTTATATATATATATATATATTATATATATATATATATATATATATATATATATATATATATTTTCGAATTTAATGCTCGACGTTTCGGCTCCCGTTTTGGAGCCATTATCAAGAGGGATACGGTTCGGTTCGAGATCGGGGTCTCAATCTGCCTACTCCCCTCACTTGACACGTACCAGTATCGTGTTCTGTATTATAAATACAAGAACTGTCTCTCGGCACTGAGGTCTCAATCTGCCTACTCCTCAGTGTCGAGTGACAACCGGTCTTACCCTGTGACGCTGCTTATATACTCGCTGTACGCGCGGGAACGGTATGGGCTGACGTGGTCTGAAGTGACGTGGCCTGAACGGTATGGGCGGGAGGTCGCTGAAGTAGGGCTCGCCATGTTGGCGGCAATCGTTTTGCGTCGTCGCGCGTATTTAAGCTGTTAGGCCGTTTTTCGATTTCGATGGCTTCACGAATGATTCTTGATTTTATGGAGCGGATGAGGGCGATGGTTTTTGCTTTTTCGAAGTCCATTTTGTGGCCTGTTTAAATGTGATGTTGGGATATGGCTGAAGTAGTATCGGAATGTTTGACTGATATAGAATGTTCGTAAACACGGTTATGGATTCGTCGGTTTGTCTGTCCGATGTATGTACGTGGACAACTGGAACAAGGTATCTCGTAGGCACCATGGTCTTCGTTAGGGATTTGGTCTTTTACGGATCTGACGAGATTAGAAAACTTGGAGTGAGTAGTGAAGATAGTTTTGATGTTTAGAGGAAAAAGAGTTCTACTGATTTTGTCAGTGACACCTTTAATAAAAGGTAGAAAGATTTTGGGTTGATCCGGCGGCAAGGTTTCTTTTTTGGATGGAATTGGGTTTAGATGTTTTTGAATGCTCTTATTGATTTGGGTTTTTTTGGTAGCCGTTTTGTAAGAGTGTTTGTCTTATTGCATTGATTTCGGATGACCTATGATTGATGTCGCTAAGTCTTATGGCACGAGAAATGAGAGTGTTGACCACTGAATTGAGTTGGGCGGGGTGATGATGTGACTGGGCATTAAGATATCGGTTTGTATGAGTGGGTTTCCGGTACACGGAATAGGAAAAACTGTGAGGTAAGTTTTTCTGAATAAGGACATCAAGGAATGGCAAAGACGCTTCAGACTCGACTTCCATCGTGAATTGAATACTAGGATGTATTCCATTCAAGTGGGAGAGAAAGAGATCTAATCATTAAATTCTCAACGCGGTTCTTCCCGAGAACCTAGTGATTTTCATTCATCTGACCGCGGAAATCTATCCGAACATTTTATTCGCCTCTACGGGGAGGAATTTTTCATTCTCACTAAATCCTTTTCTAATCTTCTAACACGCAAATACCGACTTCTCTGTGATCTTGCTTTCCTCAAATCATGTCAATTCATTCCACACGCCGCAACTTAGATTCAACAAATTCCCAACTTCTTAAAACCTACAATGACATTCACTCTTTCAATATCCACCCATTATTATGGGACACTTTCGATCGTATTTCTCACCAAAAAGCCCAACACATTTCTGGCATCAAAACTCAAACCCAGAAACGCAAACTGGACCAACTTATCTCCCAACAAAATCCAAAGCCCATTTCAAATCAAGAACCTTCTACTGTTGTTCGCAATTTCTCAGATATTCGCATATCCGATTCAGCTACCAAAGCTCTATCAAAAGGCTTCAATTTTTCTGTCACACCTCTTTCAATCCCAACTGAGAAAATTATTTGTCAAACTGAAGAAGCTATTTCTCATCTTCCTTCCGACCAAGCCGAAGTCGCCAGACAAGATGTCGCCAGAATTCTCCGTACTTCCAAACCCCCACCGTCAAATATCAGTCTTTCAGAAAGACGCGCCCTCAAAGAACTTTATAACAACCCTGACATTGTCATCCTTCCGGCCGACAAAGGTAATGCCACCGTCATTCTTAACTCTTCTAATTATTTCGACAAAATGTGCGAACTTCTCAATTCCACAGAATACAAACGCGTCCCAAACGATCCCACCACTTATCTAGAAAAAACGACCAAATCCATCATAAATAAGTCTACTCTACCTTCAGATATCAAAAAATCTCTTATACCCAGAGAAAATCATCCCGAATTCCAAAGATATACTGCCTTCCAAAAATCCATAAGCCCAATGTTCCCCTAAGACCCATGGTCAGTGCATACAACTGCCCCACTCAGAAATTGGCAAAACATCTCCATTTATCTTTACAACCATTAGCCGAAAAAGCTTTGTCTTTTGTCAAAAACTCTTTTCATTTTATTGACCTTCTGAAAAATATTTCTATTTCTCCCTCAGATATACTAGTTAGTTTTGACATTGTTTCTTTGTTCACCAATATTCCTATCGATGAAACCATTTCCATCTTGGACTCCAAACATCAAATCCCCCAAGACACACTATCTCTTATAAAACACTGCATGTCTAATACATACTTTTCATTCCAAAATCATTTCTATCGTCAAATCAAAGGTGCCCCAATGGGATCTCCCCTCTCTCCCGTAATAGCTGATATTTTCATGGAACATTTCGAAACAGCAGCCCTGTCCTCATCAAATCTTAAACCCACCTGCTGGTTTCGGTATGTTGATGACACTTTTGTCATTTGGCCTCATGGTAGGGACGCGTTAGATCTCTTCCTCTCCCACCTGAATGGAATACATCCTAGTATTCAATTCACGATGGAAGTCGAGTCTGAAGCGTCTTTGCCATTCCTTGATGTCCTTATTCAGAAAAACTTACCTCACAGTTTTTCCTATTCCGTGTACCGGAAACCCACTCATACAAACCGATATCTTAATGCCCAGTCACATCATCACCCCGCCCAACTCAATTCAGTGGTCAACACTCTCATTTCTCGTGCCATAAGACTTAGCGACATCAATCATAGGTCATCCGAAATCAATGCAATAAGACAAACACTCTTACAAAACGGCCCAAAAAACCCAAATCAATAAGAGCATTCAAAAACATCGAAACCCCATTCCATCCAAAAAAGAAACCTTGCCGCCGGATCAACCCAAAATCTTTCTACCTTTTATTAAAGGTGTCACTGATAAAATCAGTAGAACTCTTCTTCCTCTAAACATCAAAAATATCTTCACTACTCACTCCAAGTTGTCCAATCTCGTCAGATCCGTAAAAGACCAAATCCCTAACGAAGACCAGGTGCCTACGAGATACCTTGTTCCAGTTGCCCACGTACATACATCGGACAGACAAACAGACGAATCCATAACCGTGTTTACGAACATTCTATATCAGTCAAACATTCCGATACTACTTCAGCCCTAGCCCAACATCACATTCAAACAGGCCACAAAATAGACTTTCAGCGACCTCCCGCCCATACCGTTCAGGCCACGTCAGCCCATACCGTTTCCGCGCGTACAGCGAGTATAAAAGCAGCGTCACAGGGTAAGACCGGTTGTCACTCGACACTGAGAAGCAGGCAGATTGAGACCTCATTGCCGAGAGACAGTTCTTGTATTTATTATACAAAACTCGATACTGGTACGTTTCGAGTGAGGGGAGTAGGCAGATTGAGACACCGAACTCGAACCGAATCCCTCTTAATAATGGCTCATTAAAATTAATGAACCGAGCATTAAATTCTCAACGCGGTTCTTCCAGAGAACCTAGTGATTTTCATATATATATATATATATATATATATATATATATATATATATATATATATATATATATATATATATATATATATATATATATATAGTTACGATCATGCTTTCGGCATGGCCATGTAACGGTTGCATCTCGAAGCACCGAGAAGTTTCCGGCAATATATCGAGCGGTGTAAAATTCCACCCGTCAAATAACGAATTAGAGGTGGCTTAGTTGATGAGATGGTACCGAACTGTAAAGTTATAGATAAATATATTTATATAAATTTGAACCGCTCGTTTTATTTAAAAACGGTACAGTTGGTGTCCGGTGTGAGATTTGAAAATAAATGCAGCAGTGACTTTTAAAAAAGACTTTTGAACTGTTGAAAAAATATTGTTCGTTGGGAACATCTGCGTATTTCGGTAGTGATCTTTGTACGAAAGAATATTTAAAATAAAAGTACGTGTGTGCCTGATAAAAGATGCTGCTAGTAGAACTTTCAGTGAAACAGTTGCGTGAGCAAATAGAAGAACGCGATGAAGACTGCAGCGGGTCCAAGAAGATACTCCAAGAACGACTGAAGACTGTTCTCAACAAGAATGGAGACGACCCAGAGACATTCCAGTTCCAGTCAGCAGAAGAAGCCGTTTTAACTAAAATAATTGATGAAAAATTCGAGACTGTTTCCAAAACATTCGATGAAACGTCTCAAATGATTGAACAATCTTCTAAAAAAAATGATGATAGATTCGATGAAACGTCTCAAATTATTAAAGAAGCTACTAGACAAAATGACGAGAAATTCGAAAATGTTGCTAGACGATTCGACGAGACTTCTCAAATAATTAAAGAAATATGTAATCAAAACAATGAGAAATTCGAAGAAGTCTCAAGAACATTCGATAAGATACAGAAAAATGTAAACGAAAAGCTAGAAGACGCAGAAGAGAAGATCAAACAATTAGAGACCATGATAGCTAACACGAAAGTGCTACCACCAATTAATACGGTAGCTTTAGATCCGGTAGTGAAAGAAGAATCATCTAGAGACAAAATGACACTGAGATCATATGAGATTCAAATTGCCACCATTTGATGGAAAGTCCTCTTGGTCCATATACCTTAGACAATTTGAAGCTATTGCGACAGGCAATTATTGGACAGAACAAGAAAAGGCTGTTTCCTTGACTGCTGCTTTACGAGGTGATGCTGCAGATATCCTAAGATCGATTCTTAAGGGTAACTAGACAAACGTTACAGAGATGCCCATCTACAACAAGTCTACAAGGAGCAACTAAAGAGTAGAGTTCAACGAGCAAGTGAAAATGTGCAAAAGTTTGAAGCAGATGTTGCTCGTATAGTGCGGTTAGCTTCTCCCGAGATACCAGACAACATTTTGGAAGAAATCGCTGTAGATACTTTCGTCAGTGGGTTAAAAGAAAGTGAATTACAGAAAGCTTTACGACTAGCAAGACCGAAAGTTCTAGATGAAGCGCTCGCTATTGCTTTGGAACATGAAACAGCTAGTCAAACTTCACGGAGCCATCGATTAAGAACCATTGAAGAAGGCGACGAACCAAACGATGAACGTCTGGAAGAAATGGTACGAAAATAGGAAAGGCAAGAACGGTCTTTAACAAAATGAGCGCGATCTTCAAAAGTCACAACATATCCCTTGATACAAAAATAAGACATTTGAGATGCTATGTTTTCTCTGTGTTGTTGTACGGGGCGGAGGCATGGACGCTTACAGACGCCACTATTAAAAAACTTGAAGCATTTGAGATGTGGCTTTATAGAAGAATGCTGAGAATATCATGGACAGCAAGGATCACGAACAAGGAAGTTCTAGGAAAAATGAAGAAGGAACCAGAGATTGTGTTTACGATCAAACGCATAAAATTGCAATATCTGGGACACGTTATGAGAAATCAGCACCGTTACTCCCTGCTACAGTATATATTGCAAGGTAAAGTCAAAGGTAAGCGAGGACCCGGTAGAAGGAGAATATCATGGCTGCGGAACTTAAGAACATGGTTTAAGAAAACCTCAACGGAGCTGTTTCGAGCCGCAGCGAGCAAGATTATGATTGCCAATATGATTTCCAACATCCGAAACGGATAGGAACCAGAAGAAGAAGAAGATACAACAGTCGGAAAACTAGAACGGGTCGACACTAAGGGGCAACTGCCGACCTCGAGAAACACAGCTCCCATAGTAACTGTGAACATTACGTCCTCCGGTGGAATTCATAGCTTGTACATCGAGGGTCGTATCCATAATAAATGTAGATCGTTTTTGGTAGATACAGGTGAAACAAGAACTATTGCACGGCCAGAAGTAGTATGAGGATATCTTAAATTATCGCCTGCAACAGTAAAACTTAGAACAACAACTGGTGAGATAATTCATACATATGGCGAGGCTACTATGTCAGTATCCATTGGCCAGACCACAGTGAAACATAGAGTATTAATTGCAGAGATCTCCGACGAGTTCATATTGGGGATGGATTTACTACGGAAAGTTGGGGCTGTATTGAATGTCAAAGATGGAATGAAGAGTTGCCGTTTCATGAAGACAAAGAAGATGTTATCAGCTTAACACGAGTTATGGAAGCCGGCCCTGTTCCAGTCATTCACCTAAGAATGATGATCTAGGATTTGTATTTAATGAACTTTGCAATAAGATTAGTTTACATTTTTTATATCTAGTTAGCTATCATTTTTACCATTGCGTTTTTAATTAGATATATTCCAGTCTGTTTATAAACTTGAAAGAAGGAACATTATAACTTTATATAAAAATTGTCCGATCTTTTTTCGTATTTTGTCATCAATTAATAAAGTATTTATTTTTTAAAAATAGATTTGCCTAAGGGAAAACTAGAAGTGGCGCAGTTAGTACAGATTTTCGGGAAAATCCATCGCGGAAAGTTCTTTGGGTTTCAACCCTTCGCGAACCAATATCCCAGTTTTGCCAGTGAACTCCATCGAGGAAGACAGTGTGCAGTACGGATGTGGTAAGTAATTTTTGTTTATGTCAGACTCCTCTTCTGAAAACGAATCCTTTAGCGAAATCGATACTAATAAAGAGTTAGGCTTAATTAATAATTTTTGTAAATTAGAATTAAAAGGTAAACTGGCAACACCTGTTCTAGATATGAAAACTTTCTCAATTATTTCAAATTTTGATGGAAATATTAATAAATTTCACAGATTTTAGTTCTGGTTTAGTTTCAATTATAATAATAATAATAATAATTTTATTCGAAAACCAACTAATCCTAATGTCAATCATTCTCAATCTTTCAACCACATATAACTCAGACAGTTGACTACCGATCTCAATTTCCCAGAGATCCTGTACAACTTCCAAGACACCCAAATCCATCCCAAACCAAATATTTTACAAATTCTCAAGTTTTCGGTAAACCAAAAAATGTTTGGAAGCCCAATCCAAATTATAATCAGACTAAACCTACTACTATGAGTATTTCTACACGAAATACAGCACCACACTTCCGACAAAATTATAATCATTTTAAAAGCACAGGCCAAAAGCCAAATTTCTATCATGAAGAGTTATTTAACACAGAGGTAATACCTGAGGAAGAAAATAATCAAAATTTTTATAATTCAGATAAATATTTTGACAACTATGAATATGTAAATGATGACGATTCTCAAAATTTTCACGAAACCGACCTGACCAACGAAACCCCTTGATCGAACTTAACATTTCGTTTGATAAAAAAGAATTGCCCTATCTCAAAATTTTTAATCCATCCATTATTTTATTGATTGATACTGGAGCGACTAAGTCCTTTTTAAAGCCTGAAATTGCCCAAAAATTCTATAAAAATAAAATATTTAGGGAACCTTTCACTGTATCGGCAGCATGTCAAACATCAACTCAACAAAATTGTGCAATGATCCACATATTTGATGAATTTAATAAATCTGGTGATTTTAAATTCCACCTTTTCGCTTTCCATGATATCTTTGATGGCCTTTTAGGCATAGATACCTTAAAAATGTTACAAACCCACTTAGATCTTACAAATTCTAAATTAATTACACCTGAGACAACTTTGCCAATACATTATTTGGAAAGTAATCCAGCTATCATGAATGTGTTGCTTGTGTGAGTCCATATCAAATAGGTAAAGAAATAATAATAAGACTTACTCACAATCAATTTAATTTAACAATCTGACGACCGGTTTCGCTTTCTACAATTTGCAAATCATCTTCAGGTCGAGATACAAAGTTAAACTAATGCTGCAATAAAATAAACCCAATTAGGGTGGTGTCTCATAAAGATAAAATAAACAAATAAATTAGTTCATACAAATTATAGTAATTATGCCAATATTACATGTCTGTGGTTTTCAAAATGAATAATTTGAATATATAAAAGGTATTAACAGACAAGGTAAGACCCACAATTGGTATAAAGTAGCAATCTTATATTGTAATAAATTAATAAATGAGCAAATAAATAAAACAAAACAAACATTACTTACATGCCGGTACTCTATTAATTGATGGATGGTAGGTCATGGTTGCAAAAATCATGTATTGTTGATTGGAGAACTTTAATGTGCTATTGCAGTTGTTTTGACAATAAACGGGAAGTTCTTGAGGAGAACAGATTTGATCCAATGAATTAGAGATAGGTATATTGTGGTTGTTTGTCAGATGAAAGTGATGTTCTTTACTATTGTATTATTTAAATTATTTACACTTATATCAGAGATATATATATTTTTTTTTTGAATGTGTGTTATTTATTGAGTATTTATGTAATGAAGGAGATAGTTTTATGACAATGAATAAGAGTAGCTGTACCGATTGTGTGGTTGTGCAATTATTTTGACTTGTAATTATCAAGTCTATTGGCAAAATTAATAAATTATTGTAAAGTCAACTATGTGAAAGGTATATAAAAAGTATATAAAATTATTATAAATTAAGACGATCAGGGACAAATTAAACACACATTAACAGGAACAGAAACACTAAATGACGGGACAAACATTGAATTTAAAACTTAAACTTGGGGGATGGAAGAAACTGTAAGCACTACATCTCACTGTTGGAAGAAATGAGTTTTTTCATATTTAATCTATTAGATTTAAGAGGTAAATTTGACATATGTAGGTTGAAGTGTGACAGTTCTTCTTCTATTACTAAATACTGTAAGTTTAGTTATTCAGTATTATGGAGTATGTTGATATTAATGAATGTATCAAAATTTGTTTTAATTTAGAAATCAAAAGTAAATTGATGTGTTTAATATTGGCATACTTTAACAATTTTAATTAATAAGTTTCAAATTCAAAAATTTTTTTAAGGTAACAATGTGAATAATTGAAATACATCATCTGTTATAACTAACCAATTTTAGTCTAAATATTTCAGAACAAATTAAAATGATTATTTAGTAAATACAAACAAGTGTACTTGTAATTGAAAGGTATAACAAATTTACAAATTGCCTGAAAATTTTTTATTTGAAATAATTGTCGGTCTGAGCTATCTATTATGGTGTATGAACATTTCTTAAAATATTTAATTTAAATTGTAATAATTAATAATTAAATAAAGTAGTAATTGGGTGAATATTGATGATTATTCAAATTTTGAATTCGAGTAATTGACTGACTTAAATCTTGAATAATTAGTTGGCAATACTAATTTATGACAATTGGAACCGGAAATTGATTCCATCCCCGGGCAGCAGGTACACATTTAAACCGGTGTAAAATATATTTTTATTTCAATTCTTTGTATCATATGAACAGACATTCCTCAAACCGACAAGAACACTGTGAGTTTTTTACAGTAGTTTTAGTAAGAATTTTTAAAATTGTATTAAAAATTAATATCTTTTTGAAAGTAATTTCTATTTAAATTTAATCTTACAGGATTATGAATATTAGATATATGTAATCCGAACGCTAGTCTGACATTTTCAGTCATGTTGAAATCCATAAACACTGTGATTTGAATGAAATATGTTGTAAATTAATATTGCAAACCGATGGAATCAATATAATATTATGGTTAAATACGTTAGGTACCTACCAGTTCATTACTGATGTTTAATTAGTTTAGGAAATTTATTTTTATGGTGATATGTTGAAGCAAAGAACAGTAGAAATTCTGTGAACAGAATCGATCCATCATGGTGTGCTGGATTTTAATTTATGTTGAAATTCAATACAATCTGAGAAGTATATCAACAACTGTATATCCAGATGTATCTGATTAAATGGTTCTGGGAAATTGATGTTCTATGTATGAGTTTCTACAAGTTTGTGTGATGTTAAAAGTTGATGTTGTGATAACAATTCTCTAAGTATATGGATCCACTGTAGAAACGAGAAATGGAGTAGGTTCAGGTAATATTATTTATATCGAAAAATATTATTTTATAATAATACTGAATATACTGGTGTGTATTCTAATTCTAATTGTGCATTAAGTGTAACTGTTGTTTGATTTTTTAATGATTTTAATATTTCTAAATGTTCTAGAACATGTTCTTGTCGGTTTGAGGAATGTCTGTTCATATGATACAAAGAATTGAAATAAAAATATATTTTACACCGGTTTAAATGTGTACCTGCTGCCCGGAGATGGAATCAATTTCCGGTTCCAATTGTCATAAATTAGTATTGCCAACTAATTATTCAAGATTTAAGTCAGTCAATTACTCGAATTCAAAATTTGAATAATCATCAATATTCACCCAATTACTACTTTATTTAATTATTAATTATTACAATTTAAATTAAATATTTTAAGAAATGTTCATACACCATAATAGATAGCTCAGACCGACAATTATTTCAAATAAAAAATTTTCAGGCAATTTGTAAATTTGTTATACCTTTCAATTACAAGTACACTTGTTTGTATTTACTAAATAATCATTTTAATTTGTTCTGAAATATTTAGACTAAAATTGGTTAGTTATAACAGATGATGTATTTCAATTATTCACATTGTTACCTTAAAAAAATTTTTGAATTTGAAACTTATTAATTAAAATTGTTAAAGTATGCCAATATTAAACACATCAATTTACTTTTGATTTCTAAATTAAAACAAATTTTGATACATTCATTAATATCAACATACTCCATAATACTGAATAACTAAACTTACAGTATTTAGTAATAGAAGAAGAACTGTCACACTTCAACCTACATATGTCAAATTTACCTCTTAAATCTAATAGATTAAATATGAAAAAACTCATTTCTTCCAACAGTGAGATGTAGTGCTTACAGTTTCTTCCATCCCCCAAGTTTAAGTTTTAAATTCAATGTTTGTCCCGTCATTTAGTGTTTCTGTTCCTGTTAATGTGTGTTTAATTTGTCCCTGATCGTCTTAATTTATAATAATTTTATATATTTTTTATATACCTTTCACATAGTTGACTTTACAATAATTTATTAATTTTGCCAATAGACTTGATAATTACAAGTCAAAATAATTGCACAACCACACAATCGGTACAGCTACTCTTATTCATTGTCATAAAACTATCTCCTTCATTACATAAATACTCAATAAATAACACACATTCAAAAAAAAAAAATATATCTCTGATATAAGTGTAAATAATTTAAATAATACAATAGTAAAGAACATCACTTTCATCTGACAAACAACCACAATATACCTATCTCTAATTCATTGGATCAAATCTGTTCTCCTCAAGAACTTCCCGTTTATTGTCAAAACAACTGCAATAGCACATTAAAGTTCTCCAATCAACAATACATGATTTTTGCAACCATGACCTACCATCCATCAATTAATAGAGTACCGGCATGTAAGTAATGTTTGTTTTGTTTTATTTATTTGCTCATTTATTAATTTATTACAATATAAGATTGCTACTTTATACCAATTGTGGGTCTTACCTTGTCTGTTAATACCTTTTATATATTCAAATTATTCATTTTGAAAACCACAGACATGTAATATTGGCATAATTACTATAATTTGTATGAACTAATTTATTTGTTTATTTTATCTTTATGAGACACCACCCTAATTGGGTTTATTTTATTGCAGCATTAGTTTAACTTTGTATCTCGACCTGAAGATGCTTTGCAAATTGTAGAAAGCGAAACCGGTCGTCAGATTGTTAAATTAAATTGATTTTGAGTAAGTCTTATTATTATTTCTTTACCTATTTAATCCAGCTATTTTTAAAAGAAAAATCGATCCCCATAGTCGTATTGTAACCAATATTCTTGTTTGTCAAAAATCCGGCGATATCTTAATTGACAGACAATTCATAAAAAATTGCGAATTCTCTTTTATACTTTCTGAAGCTCAAAATGGCAATGCTATAGTTGAAATACGTAATAATACTGATGACGAAGTTTTCTCTCTTTCTGAACCTCTCCAAACTGTACCTTTTGAATATAATTCTTACGACCTATTTTATGCCGACATTATACCAGACGAAAATACCGACAAAGTAGATATTGACAAGCTTATTCGAACTGGCCATCTCAATTCCGAAGAGAAGGCACAAATGATAAAACTGTGTAGAAAATATTCTATAATATTTCACAGAGAAGGTGAACCACTTACCTTTACTAACCAAATGAAACATTCCATAAAAACTATTGACGAAATGCCCATTTATTCTAAGTCATACCGTTATCCATTTGTATATAAAACAGAAGTACAGAGACAAATACAATCCATGTTGGACCAAGGCCGAGTAATTCACCTTGGCCGTCGAATATTTGGATAGTACCAAAAAAGCGGACGCTTCCGGTAAAAAGAAATTCAGAATCGTAGTGGACTACCGCAAGCCGGGGGGTTCAACTTCAATCCGTAAAATGTAATCATTGAATTAGTTACAGAACACACCACCAAGCGCTATTATCGGTACATTCTGTAGATCACAAAACATTATTAATGTTTTGTGCTAAAATAGCGATGTCCTCATAACCTAATCTCTATGTTCATAACGTTATTGTCATAATTCATAATTCTCGAATGTCAAATATTAATTGATGATGATTAATTATTAATTCAATATTTGTTTTTTGTGTTTTAGTTAAAAGTGCTGTTAGATCAATATCGTATTTAGGATTAGAATATTGAAATATCGTATTTAGGATTAGAATATTAATTGTTTAGTTAAGGCGTGGTCGTGGTATAAGGATATTTGTTTTTTTTTTAAGTTAAGTTAGAAGTTAGTGTTAATTAGGAAATTTCATTTACTACAGCTGTTTAATATCTAGGTATGTAATATGATTCTAATAATATATAATCAAATATTAAATTACCCTAGTTCGGTTTGGGTTTTTGGATATATTTAAGTGTCCTACCCTGACTTAAAACTGCTGAGCCATCTGGGTTGTTTTGTTCTAATACAGTTTTGTGTCCTAGTCTAAAACTTTGCAGCAATCATAGGTAAAACTTGATAATTCCAGTTCCGAAATATAAAAACTTGTTTAAAAATATTTACTTGAGTAATTGTATCCCACATTAAGTTATAGCTTTAAATGTTTTAGGAAAACATGGGGCCATGGAATAAAACATGTGCCATAATGGGATGCGAAGATAGGAATTCACCACGGCACAGGTTTCCGTTGCCTAACAAATTTCCTGATCGTTTTAAAATGTGGTTAGAGACCACTGGTAACTCGACTTTGATGACGAAAGACAAACAATTATTTATAGTTCGGAAAGAATCTGTGATGTACATTTTGCAGACCATCACAAAGGGCCTAATAGAACACTTACAGTGTTTGCAGTACCCACAAAATGTTGTCCTATAATGTCATCATCACCTGTTGAAATACTTACTATTTCTGGTCAAAGTAAAGATGTTAACTTTCCTTCAACATCTGCCAAAGACCATATATATTCAATTCCAACTACAGTTTGCCAAAGTGCAGAGATTCATTTGCCGTCAACATCATCTGTAGTGACTCACGAAACACCAACCACTTGCTTACAAGGGATCACAAGGAAAAGAAAAATGTAAGTAATATTTAGATGTTAATAGTTACAGAAACTAATTGGTAGTGACCATCTTGGTAACACTGGTAACTAGAAATGTGTGATTGTGAGAGGTTTTATTTTCTAAATATTGTTTATTGAAATATATGGTCTTTATTTAGTTAAATTACAACACATTTTCATCAATATATTTAAGTATGTTTTATTAATAAACTATTATGGAATGGAAAAATGATATATATCCTGCAAAAGTATGACATAACACAGAATAATATTAAGTACCTACTAAAAGTTTTTTAATTTTATTTTTTGGTTTATATTAAACATTGAAACATTGAAGAAAAAAAAAACAAAAATTTGCTGCAAAAGTGTGTATGGTGAGCATATTAAAGAAGAGGTACAATTTTTTTTTTGTAGTTGACATTGAAGTGTATTTGTAATAAGTCAATATTTGGGTTAGGCATTTTGTCTTTAAAATATAAAATGATTTCTGGTGATAATGTAAGTGTGAAACAAGTACAAAATTTACAATAATCTGCAAAGACTTTTCATATTTTAGAGAATATTTGCGTGGCTTTTTGGACAAATATAATTCAAAAAAAACCGACCACAGGTGGTATTTGAACCTAAGGATTACCAGGTTCAAATCCGTAGTGGTCAGTTTTTTCTAAATTATCTAAAAAATTATCGAAACAAGAAACCTACTTTGTACTTATTTATATTAAAAATAAAAACATTTTGTTTCAGTTTCATTTACTTTCCTCAAAGAGCTGGGAGTAAACAAAACAAAAAATCTCACAGTTAGGGAAGCAGCCTTATACAATAGAGCGAAAAAAATTAGTAACAGTTTTTCTATGTATAAAAGAAGAAATCAAAGTAAAAAAGGTTTCACTATGGAAGAGACTATCAATAACATGTAGCAAATTTTTTAAAGTTGCAAATAATAGCCTCAAAATTTAAACCAAAAGGGCGACGGTACAATTTGGAAGAGAAAGTTCTTGGATTGATTTTGCAGAGACAAAGTCCCAAGAGCTACAAGTTATTTGGGAAATTACTTGAAACTCCATCCAAAAACACTTTGACACATATGCTCAATCGTATTCCAATTGATGCAGGAATTAATGAAACTATTTTTAGAAACTTAAAACAAAATGTAGCCAAATTGAGTAAACGAGATAAAGTATCTATTTTAATGTTCGATGAAATGGCTTTACAACCACACTTGGACCTAAATGCCAAAAATAGAGAATTTGATGAATTTGTAGATTGTGGTGATGAAATAAATAACAAATTTGCTGATCATGCCCAAGTTTTTATGATAAGAGGTGGGTATATGTTTGTAAAATAAAGAGAGTTTATTATTATTATAAACTGTTGAAATTTTGATTCTTATATACACAGTCAGATATATTCATATGTTATGATATTAAGAATTGTAAGTTTGCATACAAATTCAATATATTTTAAGTTATATCTATTAAATACTACAAACACATTTTTTATGGGTTAATAGGGATTATGGGTGTCTTATATGTCAGATCTTAAAGGATGAATAAATTTTTTATTATTATTATTATTATTATAGTTGCATCATTCGTTATAGGTATTACAAAAAAATGGAAACAGCCAGTTGCCTACACATTCTCACAAGGAACCACTACTACAATTGATTTAGTTAGGCAAATCAAGAAAATTATAGTAGAGTGTGAAAAAGCTGGTCTTACAGTAGTTGCCACTGTGTCTGATCAAGGATCTGCAAATGTAGGAGCCATAAATTTTTTAGTAAAATATAATGCCTCCCAAGAGAATACATTAAAAAAAATTAAAACATATGAAATAAATGGTCACCCAATAGTGCACATATATGATCCTCCACATTTACTTAAAGGCATTAGGAACAATCTTATGACCAAAAAATTGTTTTGAAAAAAAAAATAACAATCTTGTAATAGGCGATTGTAATGACCTATGAAATAGATGATGATATCGGAAGATTTAGAGCACTGAACAAAATTCATAAGGGGCACGTTTATGCCAAATACATGAACAAGATGAAAGTTTCTCATGCTGCTCAAGTTTTCAGCCATACGATGGCATCAATTATGAATCTCTTTTTACAAAAAGGTAAGTTGTACACAGTATATGAGAACAACTAGGTACTAACTTCACATTTATTACTGATTGTGCTGCTTTTAAATGTATTTAAAATACTTAATTTTCAGTACTTCATATATTGTTAAATACTTTCACTTAAAAAGTAAAATTTTAACATAATTTATTTATTTGGATCAATATAAAATGTAGTTGCCAATGGGCTTTTTCCATCTGATTCAACACATCCAATGGAACTACTTCAACTTGAAAATGTAACTTTAAACAGTCATAATTAAATTTTTTATTAGATGCAGACTGTTATTCTGACATTTTCAAGCGGATATAGTACCATAGGATTTGTTTAATGGGATGGAAATGGCGCATTGAAAATATATACTCTTATAACTAATAGAAGGGTCCGCACGAGGAAGTTTTATTGAAAAATAACATTACCTTATAAAATGTGGTAGATATTAACATAACATAACATAGATAACATAACTTCCTATTTTGCCGACCCTGGCTAATGTAATTATTTTACAAAATAAATGTTAAACCGAAAACCATTACTTTTTATTGTGACATGGGAAATAAAACAACATCATTTTTTAGGTGTATCTTCAAATTATGGCAAATTAGTGCTACAGAGAAATTCTCTTGGAACTATTTCTGTACTACAGTTTTTTGATTCCCTTTTTGATAGTGTTAATGGACACACATTGTATCCAAGTGCGGGGAAAAAACTGAAATGTGCTGTCAAACAAGGAAGTGGACATATACATTTTTGGAATACGGCCAAGCAGCATCTCAGTAAAATGCATTTTTCAAATAAAAAAAACCAACTTGTTAGCATACCTTCCCTACATAACTGGGAGGTGACAATTAATGGACTAGAACATCTAAGCTGCTATCTGAGAGTAAAGCATGAGATTTCCTTTTATAGACCAAGAGATGTTAATCAGGACCCCCTGGAAAATTTCTTTGGACAAGTTCGACAGCACGGAGGGAGGAATGTTAACCCTACCGTGCAAAATTTTAAAAACCATTTCAAAACATAATTGGTCAACAATATGGTTAACCGGCATTCATTGTCTTCCAATTGGATGTGAAAAGGATGGATTAACAGCAGAGTCTTTGATCGATGGTGTGAGACATTTAGTAACACAGGGTGTGAAAGAAGAATGTGATGAAGAAAACCTCAATGTCAGTGAGTTTGAATTTTTGGTTTTCACCTACCATGAATCTAATTACGTGGATAAGGCTGCATTAGAACATGCGTGTGGTTTTTTAATAAAAAAGTTTAAGAAGAGTTTGTCAGATTGGACCATATGCCGTTATAATTTTATTGCAAAGGAAAAACTGCCTATATGGCATGATATAGCTAATATAAAAGAGTACGAAGGGTCTTCTAATAAATTAATGTACTGCTCTGAAAAGTTTATAACGGGCCTTAGTCAAATTCAGACAATTATGAATGAAATTTTACCTACATTTTGTTATAAAAAAAATTTAATTTCCATGATACAAGTTCTCATTAAAAAACAAGTGCAATTTAAGTTTGAAAGTTGTGAACACTTGCAAATATTACTAAATGCACTAATTAATAAATTTATTTCATTTCTTGCCTTTAATTGGGCTGAAGGGATAAATAAAGTTTTGAGTGGAAAGGGCGAATCCATTGTAGACCCAATATATCGTAATGCAATGAAATATTACAGTGATAGGGTGAAAAGAAAAAATATAACTTGATAAAAAAACATATATTTGTGTGTTTTATTTCATATCTGAGACCTTATGTATAAGTGGAAAAAAATCGTTTTTATTTTTGAATATTTATATCAAAGCGCATTTCAAACAATTTGCCTTTAGTCTGTTTCAAAACCAACTACAGATAGGTTAACGGCAAGGACAGTTTAAATCAAACTACCAATATGCCTTTAGATAGTCTTTGCTTTTGCTTACAAATTTTAAAACAGGCTTCTATGATTCCTACTCTCATAGCATATTAATTTAATATTATGTATTAATTACTACATGTTTTGAGTTTGATTAAATGAAAATTATTGGTCTAATCTAATGTCTCTGAAAACTTTCAGAACTAATTTGTCACATTTATTCGAATATATAAACAGGATTAGAGTTCTCTCTGTTGATCTAGTCACAGTATAAAGAGGTTCCACAGTAAAACCACTCGTCTGTCGGCGCTTTGATCTTAGGAAGTAATACCGGCAAAGTACGAAATTGGTAATCCACCACCGTTAACCTTACAGAGCCGTATTAAAATTTTCTGAGCCTACTACTATTAATTTATTTAAATAAAAAATGCGACTTCCCATATTTAACTGTCCAGATGTTCTCACTAAATGTTAATATTACAAAAACAAAGGGTTTAATAAATTAAAAACAATATTATAATTCATTGTTTATATTTTTCAACGGTATTTTAAATATCAACGGTATTGCGCAAGTTTTAAAATCTCAATGGTTTTTAATATATTGTACATGTCATATAAACGTTAAATAAAAAGGAGGTTAATTTCGAAGCTCTCACGGCATTACTATACTCTGTTTTTAAACTAGGAGGAGTAATTCAAGTTTACCGCGTCATAACGCTTGTTTATAATTCGTCCAACGGCAGGTAATTTACTCCACTGTTATGAAATTTTGACATTTATGAAATTTTGTCGAAGTTTCGATTTTGCAAGAAGTGTCGTTAAAGAAGGAAACTTTATATCTGAATCATTTCCAATAACCAAGGGGCTTAAACAAGGATGTTGTCTGTCTCCGACCCTGTTTAAAATATATATTCAATCATCGCTAGAGCAGTGGAGAAAACAAGTATCCGGAATGGGAATAGACATAGGCGGTGGTGAATGTCTAACAGCTTTATTTTTCGCAGATGATCAGGTAGTCGTAGCGAATGACGAGGAAGACATGGACTACATGTTTAGAAAACTAAAGAAAGAATATGAAAAATGGGGCCTCAATATGAATATGGCAAAGACAGAGTATCTTAAAATAGGAGATGGTGAAGAAGATCCAGAGTTAGAAATTAAACACAAAAACATGCAATGAATATAAATATCTCGGATCTACAATATCTAAAGAAGGCACTACCAAAAGAGACATCGAAAACAGAACACAGCAGGGAAAAAAAGTGGTAAACATTCTAAACTCTCTACTTTGGTCTAAAGATATTAGACAAGAAACGAAATTGACAATCTATCGAACCTTGGTAGAGCCTATTATGACTTATGGGGCAGAGGTTTGGCAGATAACGCAGAAGGATAGAAAAAGAATAGAAGTAGTAGAAATGGATTTTCTAAGGAGAGCGTGTGGTATATCTAAAAAAGATCACATAAGGAATGAAGATATTAGAAGGAGGACAAATACTGTATATTCCAGTGTAGATAGAATTGAAACGAGACAACTAGTGTGGTATGGTCACGTGAAACGAATGAATGAAGATAGATGGCCTTCAGTTGCCTGGGAAAAAAACGTACGGCACATAATGAGAGATAGAGCCATCAGAGAAGACGAATGGATGGACAGAAAACGATGGCGGTCGAAATGCAAGAAACGGCAGAGGCTGTAGGAACCTCGCTTATATATATATATATATATATATATATATATATATATATATTATATATATATATATATATAAATTTTGTCCTTATTTACATTTCGTAGGTGAATTTGGTTATATCGGCGATTTTTTGTGTTTCTGCATTATTCGTTTAGTTTTAGTTGTAGTTTGCAAAAAATTGATTAAATTTTGCAATAGTCTTTTCGTCAAATCAATCGCGTAATGTGCAAGATTACATCAATTAAAATTCAAACTGCTGAAAAGATAACCATTTATTCTATATATTATGCAAAGTTTTACATGGTTTTACAGTAAAACCAAATCTTAAAATTACCGTAAATGAACGGAAAAAGTTTTTTAATAGTCTCGAGAAGCTTTTTATGTTTTATGGTGATTTTTAGCCACAAATTTAAATAAAAAAAATTCTCTTCGTCTTTCTCATTTTTAACAATTTCAACAATTTTTTAATAAATTAAACGAATATCAACTATTCTAATTCGGAAATAAGCTACAATTTAACATGAAAAAATAATTTTATTAACGTTTCGTCTTCCAAGTCAGACGTCGTTGTCAAAATACAAAAATAAATTAATATTTTGTATTTTGACAACGACGTCCGAATTGGAAGTCGAAACGGTAATAAAATTATTTTTTCAAGTTAAATTGTGTCCTAGTAAGGACATGAGGAGTCAGATCAACAAAGCATCTGCATTGTCAGGATGTCTGCCGGAGATAGTCTAGTCAAATCCATTTTTAAACAATTAGTAAATACAGTGATCAAAGGAGAATGAGTTGATGCGTGTTTAAGAAAATTATGTCCAGTGTTATCCATTACACAATATTATCCACTTTCAGTAACTTTTAGGTTGTATGAATTAGAAATCAGTCTTAAGAATAAGAAAAATACTTCGCCAGGAATAGGAATATATGTACGTTATATTATGTTGAAAAATTTATATCAAAATATAAAAAGAACACTATTAATTTTTTTAAATCAAGAACAAATCAAATCAGAAGATATTTCAGATAGTTGGAGAGAGTACTATTCTCCTCCTAAAAAAAGAGGAAGTTGGACAATATATGGCAAAATAGCTCTTGAAATAAATATAGAGCTGCATAAGAATTTATTATATTATAGAAGAAGTAATTATCAAAAAAATACATTATAAAACTAAATTATGAATTACTTAACTAATTAAATTATCAAAAAATATAAAAAGGATTATTTATTAGAAATTAATGTTAGTATTCGTTTACGGATAAAATTGTATACAAAACATGACATAAGTAAAAACAAAAATTCAAATTTGAGAATGGATTTAGTGTCCACAGTTATCCAAACAAACAACAAGTTTTAAAGCTAATTATGTTTCCAAATTATTTATTTCCTATGTCCTTTTGTCTTAGATACTTTAAAATTTTTATTAATTGTTGTAAGGATGCGTATATGGGATTTTTTCAAATAAGCTAACGTAGTTTTGTAAGATTTTCGGTTGATGACTAAAATTTTGAAAATTCTTTTGAAAAATAATTTCCAAATCTGTAACATACTGCACAAAATTTTGGCTTGGCATAATAGAGCTTGTCAAAAACGTTTGTTTCATTACCACTGTAGGCTTTAACGTAACAAAACAGAGACGAATCGTGTAGTTCCTCGTACTCTCTCCCATATGCTTCACAGATTAGACAAACATGTTTCCTAAGACACTTTTTTATTAAATAACTGCATATATATCTTGTGAAGTTTTTCTGTAATTTATTTGAAGTTTGATATTTTTGGTCATCCAAAACTGTTTTCAGGAGCCAAAGCAGTGGTTTCAGGCAGATAATCGTCGGTACATATATCGGTTAAATTTAACCAAATATGGCCTGCATCTCTTTCGCAATTTTCTGTACCGCAATGCCTCATGTCTAAACAAAAATATCTTTTGAATGATGCGGTAAATTGTACCGGAGTAGGGTTAACACAATTGCCACCTTGCTGCCTGATTGAACCAAAAAAGGTTTCTAGCCAATCTTGTTCATCCGTCTTAAAAAATAATCCATTCCATGTGACTGTAGTAGATTCCACAAATGAATCACTCCATTAATGGTTATTTTCCAAACATTAACATATTTTATTCTTGGTGTTACATTTTTAGCTTTAAAATTAATTACCTGTAAATTATTAAACAACCGGAAACACGTATTAAGAAATTCTTGCTAAGCATCGGTTCCTCTATACGGTCTTTGGTACTCAGTTGCTCCTCTTAATGAAGAAGAATTGAGCATATCAAATAAATTATTAATGTTCCTAATAAATATTTTGGTTGTTGTTGCTTCCTCGACGAATACATTAAATCTAATATACAGATGCAGACCGGCAGCAACAGTGTTACTAAATATCTGAGAAGCATATTTCACTTTCATATTTTCAAAATTGTTAGGAGATATATGTGATTCGGTCAATTTTGGCGCTGTACGTATAGGATATTGTTTATCATGTTCGTAATTTTTTTTAATAAACTCCCAAGAAACGATATCATCAATAACAAATTTGTTTCTTAGGAAGTTATTACGAAGTGCTTTTAATAAATGAGGTGTATCACAAGAAAAAACAATTTTATTATTTTCACGATAAAAATCTGGTCTATCGGCAGATATATTTAACAAATTTAGAAGTTTAAGATTATTAATACCACTTCGAATTTTACTCATGTTCAACTTCACAATACTAACAATTATTCACAAAACTAACTCAGTTTAAGCAAAATACGGTACTGTTAACCCGTACGTTTCTACGCGACTAGCAACGGAAGAATGGTTCTCGAGCGACAAGAAATAAGCGCAGTCGCTCTGCGCGTTGACAGATTTTACTTCCAATTTTTCCGAGAGTGGTTCTACTGTGGAACCTCTTTATACTGTGATCTAGTCTTGAGCATTATTTGCTTTCCTCAAATCGCGAGTATAGGGTATTCACCAACTTACGCCTCTAAAGGATTAGTAAATATAAGGACAATAGATCAGGTATACTATGAACAATCCTTTAGAGGCGTAAGTTGGTTGAATACCCTATATATGAAATGAACGTTAGGACGAAATTCAAAATTTCCCGCGCTTTATAGAAATTCAATTTTCGCGCGTTTACAATATTACCAACTACACAAGGCGTTTGTCAATTAGCAAGCTTTCCAACATGATAAAAATACTGATTAGTACCAGAACACTCCAACGTGGCGCTGATGATCACAACATTTTTTGTACAGAAGTAGGTTATCTATCAATCCTCTAATCTATGCCGCAAGCTCAACGAAAAAACGATAGACGACCGCTATCCCATCCCGAATATTACCGATGTTTTGGATAAATTAGGCAGGTATAACTACTTTACAACTTGAGATTCAGCTAGTGGTTTCTACCAAATCGAAATGAAACCTGAAGATATCCAGAAAACAGCTTTTACTGTAGAGAACGGACACTATTGTCCAGTTGCACCAACAAATAAACGATTGATATTTTGATTTGGATTGCCCGTTTATTTTGGAATATGTTGCACCAACCATTACTTGATTGGAACCGACTGTTTTTGATCTGTCAAAAGTAACCAACCGATTTTCTACGGTTATTTAAAAAATCGACTGTTTTTAACCCCACTTTTAAACTGTTTATATTATTAGTGTTTTTAGCAAAGATTTTTTATTTAAAGTATTATAGATTATAATTTAAAAAAAAAATGGATTTATCATCATCGTAGTCATCGAGTTCATCTTCTGACAATTTGGAAGATATAATGCATATGTTACCAAATATAAGATATGTAAGAGATCGCAATGATTTGTATAATTAATATAATGAAGTTGAATTTAAAGCAAGGTACATATATCATTATTTATTTGAATGACTAGAAATGTATTTTAATTATTTTTAGATATCAAGTAAGCAAGAAAACAGTGTCGGTCCTTTTAGAACGCTTTCATGAACATTTAAATTATAGGCAGAAAGGAATAATCCGGCGTCTCCATTAAGTCAAATTTTAATAACCCTAAGGTATTATGCAACTGGTTGCTTTCAACAAGTTCTTGTTGATCTTGTAGAGGTAAATAAAAGTACACAAAACACTGATTTGAATAAAAATTTTGTAAAATATATTTCTTAAATAACTGTATGAATTTTATAATGAAATTATTAATGATATTGTGCGTAAACCCCACCAAATAAGAAATAAAATGAATAGAGAAGTGGCTTCCTTTATTTTCCATCTTAAATACACACTACACACACAAAATTGCAAGAAAAAGAATGTTATTATAATAGTTCAATGTTCAATTGGATTGGCATAACCTTACAAAACTTTCTTTGTTGACAATCTTTTTGACAGATCATACTCCGATTCGAATGAAATAATCGAAATACTCTGTACTCGTGCAATGTTGCCATGTATAAATTGTCGGTTTGTGTGCAACTCATTTGAAAAATAACCATAGATCGTTGATTTAAATCGTCGAATTGATGGTTAGCAAATCAGTTGGTTTACAGTCTGTTGGTGCAACTGGGCATATGAGTATGTTCGAATGCCAACGGGATTAAAGAATAGCCCAGCAACTTTTCAGAGAGTAATTGATGACGACATTATGAGAGGATTACAAAATGAGATATGTTTAGTTTATTTAGACATCATAGTATTTTCACGTTGTCATTCACAACACATTGTGAATTTGGATAAAGTATTCAAAAGACTAAAAGAGACAAATTTTAAAATTCAACTGGATAAATGTGAGTTCCTAAAAGAGGAACTTACTTATTTAGGACACATTGTGACACCTGAAGGTATTAAGCCAAACCCCGATAAGATCGCAGCTATCAATAAGTACCCATTACCAAAAACAGCTAAAGAAATAAAATCTTTTCTAGGATTACTTGGATTCTACAGAAGATCTTCTTCTTGTAGTGCCTATCCGTTTCGGATGTTGGCGACCATCATGGCAATCTGCACTTTGCACACTGCTGCTCTAAAAAGATTTGTGGTTGTTGTGTTGAACCACGTTCGTAGATTTTTCAGCCAGGAAATCCTTCGCTTTCCTGGTCCCCGTTTTCCTTCTACTTTTCCCTGCAAGATTAGTTGCAGCAGTCCATATCTTTCGCTGTTCCTCATGATGTGACCGAGGTATTCGATTTTGGCTGTTTTTATTGTGGTTAACAGCTCTTTTTCTTTTTTCATTCTCAACAGAACACCCTCATTAGTAACGTGGTCGGTATACAATATCTTCAGGATGCGACGATAAAGCCACATTTCAAAAGCCTCAATTTTCTTGCAGGTGGCGTCTGTGAGAGTCCATGACTCAACTCCGTACAACAGTATAGGAAAGATGTAACATCGTAGTAACCTGATTTTTATGGGCATTGATAAATCATGACATTTGAATAACTTAGCCATTTTTTGAAATGCAGATCTTGCTTTCTCTATTCTACATTTGATTTCTATGGAATGGTCCCAATTTTCATTGACGTTTGTACCAAGGTAGGTGTATGTTTTTACTCTTTCTATTTGTTGACCGTTTACACTGATTTGTCTAAATTGCTGTTCCTTCTTAGAGATCATCATGCATTTTGTTTTCTTAGTGTTTAGTGAAAGTCCGTATCTCTGACTGACCTCTGTGATTCTGTTCATTAACTCCTGGAGGGTTTCAGAACTGTCAGCGAATACTACCGTGTCGTCCGCGTATCTAATGTTATTGATAGATTCTCCGTTGATTTGAATTCCGGCTTCAACATCACCCACTGCTTCTTGAAAGATTTCCTCAGAGTATATGTTAAACAACAGTGGTGATAGTATACATCCCTGAAGGACGCCACGTTTGACTTTGATATCGTCGGATTCTCCTGCCTCTGTCCGGATAGATGATGTTTGATTCCAGTACAGATTGCTGATAATTCTTAAATCACAGGTGTTTATTCCAATATTGGTTAATATCTCCATCAGCTTGTCGTGCTTTACTGTATCGAACGCTTTATGGTAGTCAATGAAGTACGCATAAATGTCGCAGTTCACGTCTCTACATCGTTGAAATAGCACTTGTATACTAAAGAGAGGCTCTCTCGTACCCACTGCATTCCGAAAACCAAAGAACCGAGAGGATGAACCGAACGATGGGTAAACACTTGTCTAAAGTTGTATCAGAACATCAAAGAGATTGGGACCAGCACATTCACTTATTCTTAATGGCCTACCGCTCGGCCGTAAATGAAACTACAGGCCAGACTCCAACCTGCCTGATGTTAGGTCGTGAAGTTCGTTTGCCCTGCGACCTAAAGTTTGGCTGCAGACCTTCTGAAGAACATGTTGCAAGCGAAGATTATGTCGACCGCCTGAAGTTAAGAATGAACAACATTCATGAACTTGCCGGACAACACATCCAGTTAGCCAGTGCCAGAATGAAAGATCAATACGATTCACGATGCAAGAATGAAAGCTATGAAGTAGGTGATCTTGTCTGGATTTATAATCCACAACGTCGTCGTGGCTTGTCTCCTAAACTGCAAAGACAATGGGAAGGTCCGTATGAAATTAAAAAGAGGATAAATGACGTAATATACCGAATTAAGAAGTTGCCCAAAGGTAAACCAAAAGTAGTTCACATAAATCGTCTTGCACCCTACGCTGAAACAGAAGAAACCCGAACCCTTAAACATGAGATCAAAGATGACCGGCGACCAAGCTTTAATGAGTTTATGTCAAATTACGCACAGAGAATGAGTGCTAGATTCGGCGTGACGACAGAAGTTCAGCAGGATCTTTTTAGTGTTCCGCATAACGTCTCTCTAGCCCACTGTGTTGCCCAAGATCTTGAGATGACTAAATTAATCTCATCTGTATTTTATAAGAAATTCGGTCGCTTGGACGAGTTAAAAAACCAGCAGCCTAAAGTTGGAAGAGTACTGAGATTAGAAGATGGTTCTTGATCTTTGCTGTATATGGTGATCAGGAAGTCGTATACAGACAGGGCAACCTACGAGGATATATGGTGTGCTCTAACTAATTTGAAGAAAATCGTCTGCAATTACGACATTAAGAATTTGGCCTTACCCAAGATAGGCCATGCACTAGATAATCTGGATTGGAAGATTGTCAGAAGCATGCTTGAAGTGATCTTCCGAGAAACCGGCGTAAGAATTACTGTGTGTTGCACTAATCCGAAGAGATCGTGTCCTTCAAACACAGTAGACTGTTATTTCTTCTTGAGGGGTTATGCAGAGCTGGAGAGGCTTGTAGATTCCGCCATACTGGGCCTACATATAGAGTTGCTGATCGGGACACTCAGATCTAAGAGGGGAGCAGTGTTATGAACATGCTTTCGGCATGGCCATATAACGGTTGCATCTCGAAGCACCGAGAAGTTTCCGGCAATATATCGAGCGCTGTAAAATTCCACCCGTCAAATAACGAATTAGAGGTAGAACTACTCCCGAATATTCTCGAACATAATAATTTGTATATATATAAGTAACGATGATTCAGGTAGTTTAGTTGATAAGATAGTACCGAACTGTAAAGTTATAAATAAATATATTTATATAAATTCGAACCGCTTGTTTTATTTAAGAACGGTACAATATAATATATATATATATATATAATATATAATATATATATATATATATAATATATTGTAGTTAATAAAAGAATAACAATATAAAAGTTCTTAAAATTACGCATATGAAAGGGATTATTCCAAGTTCAAATGAGATAAATTTATTTTTATTTATATTTTTTCTTTCTTAAATACTTAGTAACATAAACTCTGTTGCTTGTTTAATAACTAATATTATATCAAAATTTGCAATGAAGGTTTGCATAAACATAGACACTTCTTCTATCAAACTCACCTAAAATAAATATAAAAAATAGAAGAGATATGGAAACCTTAGTAATAGTTTTGACAAAAATAAAAAGTAAATCAAATTTAATGTCATTATGTTAATGACATAATGACAAAATGTAAAATTTTGCTAATTTTAAAAGACAATTCTCACAAGGGTAAGAATATTTAAGACATAAGAACTTCATTTTTCTAATGTAAAATTTTTTATGTTAATTTTTAGTATGTTTTGAAAAAGAGTAAAATAAACTCGAAAGCTTAGCAAACCTAAAAGAGTTTTACTTAAAGGCCAATATATTGACTACTAAACCCAAGATATCCGTATATATTACTCACATAGTCACTAAAGCCCTTTCTAAAAAAAAAAAAAAAATAAAAAAAAAAAAAAAAGAATATATATGTATATATATGTATATATATATATATAATATAATAATATATATATATATATATATTATAAATATATATATTATATATATATATATATACATATATATACATATATATAATATATATATATATATATAAATAATATAATATTTATAATATATATATATATATAATATATAATATATATGTGTATATAAGTATATATATATAAATATATATATATATATAATTATATATTATAATATATATATATATAATATATATATATATATATAATATATATATATATATATATAGTCAAATATTAATGTTAATAAAGCTGAATGTGTAAATACAAAATTACAATGGAATATGAATAAAGGGAACTGGTCTCTTTTCTCTTCTATCAATTTCATGGAACTCGATAATTTAAGTTACCAACAATTTTTAAATAAATTAAACTAATATTGTAAAATATGTATACCGGAGAAAAAAACAGAGACTAATCCACGATTTATAAAAACTTGGAGTAATGACAATTTTCAACAACAACAACTTGGTTTAGCAAGTTTAAGTTACCGTTCAATATGCAAAATTATATAAATTATAATAAATGTGTACCAGAACCAAAAAAGTTATTTTAAAGAGTAAGCATAATTTAACTGTAACGCGTAATTGTAAAGCATAATGTAGAGTAACCAATAAAAAGTAGTGGAATTAAGTTAAATGTTTACAAAACATCTTTAAACCTCAAATAAATCCAGTGACCGAAGGAGAATGGGTTGAGGAGTTTTTGAAAAAATTATGTTCAGATAATATATATTCAAAAATTGATGTAATGGAAAGGAAAAACTTTAATTATACACTTTCAGTGCCATTTAGTTTATATTAATTAGAAATAGACCTTAATAAGAAAAACACTTCAACAGGAATAGATAATATACATTATATTATGTTGCAATGCAAAATTATGCAAAATTATGTTGCTACATGCAAATTTACATCAAAAAAGAAAATAACCACTATTAAAAAATTTTAATCAAATATAGTAATCAGAAGATATTCCAGATAGTTAGAGAGAGTACCAGGTGATTCCCATACTCAAAACAAATCGAAATTCTGATTCTGCAAAATCTTACATAGTTATTTCATTCAGCTTCTGCTTAACAAAAACACTGAAAAGAATGATAAAACTTGCTCGAAAGAGCAAGAGCTCGAAAGATAGTTAGAGAAAAATAATAAAAAATCATAAACACAATTTGGATTTCGAAAAAATCATTCTACTGTGGAAGCTGTAAGTCACTTGGTAACAGATATTAATTTACCGTTTAGGTCAAATTCTTCAGTAACAGCTCTTTTATTATATGTTGAATCAGCATACGATAATGTTAATTTAGATATACTATATAACAAAATAACACAATGTTTCTTCCTGTTTTCCCGAATGTTTCGGTCAAAAAATAATAAAATTATATGACTTTAGAAAAATTTATATATCGGTAAATGGTAACACAATTGGTGCAAGGCTAGCGATGGATACTTTACCTTAAGTAGGAATATTAAGCCCGTTGTTATATTTAATTTATAATGCTGATCTATTTTTTCTTAGGAAAAAATTTCAACTCCACCAGAATTTTCATTTATCAAGAAAACAATAAAAGAGAAAATGCACTGAAATCCATTGAAGAAGTAGCCAAACATATCAAAACATGGAGTGAATTACATGAACTAAATATCTGTGATTCCAAAACTAAATTATGTATTTTTACAAGAAAACGAAACGAAATACCCGACCACATCTTAATAAACAATGTTTTCTAACCAGTGCAAAGTTATGTTAAATATTTGGGTATTACTCTTAACAGACAGCTTCTCTGGAAAGAACATATAGATAATATAGTTAAACGAACAAAAATGGGAATAAATCTTCTTCGATTCGTATCCCATTTAAGATGGGGTGCAGATCCAAATATTTCTTTGTCATTATTTAAAAATAATATAAGAGCTATAATCGACTATGGATCAATATTACACAGAAACACATCAGTGTCATTTAAACAAAATCCTTAATAAATGCCTTAGATTTTGTATAGGAGCCCTAAGAAGTACACCGATTAGTAATCTACAAGTTGAATGCTGTGAAATGCCAATGGATATTAGACCAAAAAACTGGGCATCAAACTTTTAGTTAGATTGTACAAGAAAAGCCAAGTTTAATATCCAAAATACACCACGTGCTCTTAGCAGACTTAACAGAAAAATATTAGATAAAAAAGAAAACTCTAAATATAGTAGACTTCTATTCAAAAATGACAATGTAAATGATAAACAACTATATAATAATGACATTTGCCTTTATTTAAGAAAAGTAATGTTTATATCTGACAATTCACGATTGTTCAAAGATTGTTATATGCTATATACAGATGCATCCAAAAATATTGAAGATGTGGGATGTGCATAATGGGATAACAATAATAAAAACCGTAAAATGTTTATCTAATTCTATCATGAGTATATACATAACTGAATTAATAGCGATAATATAAGTACTAAAATATTTAGCTAATATAAATTATTCAAGGTTTATAATTCATAGTAATAATAAAAATTCTTTAAGTAAAATTGGTGCAATAAATCCTAAATTATTATCAAAAGTAAATTACATTGAGTTATTATAATAATAAATAAAATTAGAGAATGTCAGCAACAAGTCAAAACTGTTAAGTTGGCATGGATTAAAAGCCACTCTGGAATAACTGGAAATGAAATAGTAGATGAATTGGCAAAAAACGCGGTGACACAAGGAGTATTCCCTCATTATCTTTCCATCTTCTTCGTCTTATTTGGGCATCATAACCCTGGATGGGTCTTTGCCTGTCTGGCTATGTCCTTCCATTCAGATCTCTCTTCTCTTCAATTCTTTTTCATTGTTCTTGTATTCATGGTTTTCAGATCGTCTTCCTCGTCATCCAACCATCTCGTCCTGGGCGTTCCTTTTTTCCGCCTTCCTACCAGATGTCCCAGCCGTAACAGTCTTTGACTCTTCACAAATCTTACAATGTCATACCCTTGATTTAGTTCATTAACCTCGTCGTTTCTCCTGATTCTCCATGTGCCGTCTTCCTCTTGCACCGGGCCATATACTTTTCTCAGTATCTTTCTCTCGAATGTCATCTGAGTTGGGCTTCCTCTTTTTTCGTCATTACCCAGATTTCACAACCATAGGTTACTCTTTCCATATCTTTCGATCTAGAGATATAGAATCAGACATATTCAACGTGCTTAAGAAAGAATGGAAGGAAAGGCTTAATGACTATATAAATACAGGAAACCATTACAGATCAATCAGAAACCATATTAGGGATAAATCTTGGTTTTCTAAAATGGAGTCGACAAAGAATATGACAAGAACAACATGCAGAATGACATCTAACCACTATCTTACACCATCATATATATTTAATATTAATCTAGCTGATAGTCCACAATGTACTTGTGGACAGATGGGAAACCTACAAAGTAAATTTTGGACTGTCCTCTTATATTTAATAAAGTTAATAATTTTTTAATTCGCTGTATTCTTTGACTGATGTCCACTCCCATTCATTTAAAATATTTATTAATAGAGAAAAAATAAGATTTTATATAGATTATTGTATATAAACATGTTTTAGATATTAAACTCAAATTGTAATTATAAATATAGAGTCAGTATTCCTTTGTAATTTGTTAGAATAAAAAAAATATATAAAAAAATAATAGAAAAAGAAAATAAAAAAAAATAAAAATAAAGAAACTATAAAAGATAAATAAAAAAAATTAAAAAAATTAAGAGAAAAAACGAGGAACTTGGGCAGTCCATAGTAAAGTAGCTATAGAATTAAGTAGATAGCTACAAGATAGAAAAACAACTAGAAACAAATTACCAAAAAAGACTATATACTAAAAATAAATACTAGTATTAGATTTAGGACAAGATTGTATAAAAAACAATGACTAATAAAGAAATGAGTAAAAATTGTGAGAAAAGCGAATGTATTTAGAATCCGCAGTCATATAAACCCAAAGAAACAACAACTGTACTTACTTGGAAGTATTAGAACGTTGTCCAATTACGAACAATACAGGGCACTGAAGTTCTAAAATTGCATCATCTGGTTCACCCCTAAAACCTAAACAAAAAATAATCAATGTGGCATACACAAATATATTATGAGGCATAGACATGGAAAGTTTAAATGATTTCAGAACTACAATAATCGAAAGCAAAAAAAAAATATGAAATTTATTTTACAGGGGTTGTGTAATATGTATATATTTATATATGTATCGTCATTTGGTCTTTGCTTTGTTGTTAGATCGTCCGTTGTCTAATATTATAAGGACTCTGAATCGAATTAATTGTAAAAGGTCACCGCGCCGCTTCGAAGGCCCTGACAGTCCTGAGACCTTCTAGTACAGCTCTTCTACACTTCATTCGGATTCGACGTTCTACTCTGGGTCCCGTATATCTTTGTAACCTTAGGGCCGGTTTTACAATGTAGGTATAAAATATAGTATAGTTATTCCCGGTTCAACTTATACCTAGAGTTATTCGAAGTATAACTGATTGCGCGTTCTGCAATGTTTGAGTGACGACAGTATACATATCGAGAGTATCTTGTAGTTCTAATGATGACAGAGTCGTTAATTTTCCTGACATTGACAGGGACATAATATTTACATAAAATATAATTTACTTTTTATATAATTGTTTGTCTTTATTTTCTTAATATTCTGTGCTCATTCTTCTATTAAATTAAAATGGAAAAAAGGGTTGCAACAAATTTAGTGCTAAATAATTTGATGTGTTGGTGAGTTTAGTGGAGAAATTTAGAGAAATTGTAGGTAAGTAAATTATAAAATTCTGTTTTTGAATATTCAGATGTATTTATTATTACATTCTAGAATGCAAGAAAACGGATACCGTAACAAACAACGGGTAAGAAACAGAGTGGCGAAAAATAGAAATTCAATTTAATTCTATGTATGGGACAGGTAAAACTGCCAAAATGTTAAGAAGCAAATGGCACTCTTTAAAGAAATCAATAAAAAATAAATATGCGGATTATAAGTAACAATTATACAAAACAGGTGGTAGACCAAAAAGACATTTAGGTCTTAACAATCCTAGTAATCGCATTTTAGCTATAATAAGTTACATTATTTTTTATTCTGTAGATACAAATAACATATTTTTTTATATGTACAGAAATTACTGTTTAAAAGGAAAATGTTATTCCTAGGGAAACTCTTGAAATTATCAATATTTAAATTGATTAAGAATTTGCCGATTATGTGATTGATGACGCTAATCTAAAAACATAATAGAAATGGTATTTATTATCACTACTTCTGGTTGGTTTGTAATGTCATGTAATGTATTTACAGACAGGTTGTGGTTGGAAATCATGGACCCCACAACAGATGCAACAGATGCCCATGAGCAAGGCATTGAAAGTTTTAAATGTTGTAACATTTTTTTTTATAGTTAAAATATTAAATACTTTTTAATCCCTTTACCCCTGATGCGTGTTTACATATTTGAGATCTATCAAATTCTCTATTTTTAATATAAGATTAATCTTTACTTATTCTACCATTTAATGGCCTTGATGTTTCACCCAAATAAAACTGATCGCATTCACAAGGGATTTTATAAATGCAATTCTTTGTCCTTTCTTGTTCATTGTTAGGTTTGGTTTTGGACAAAATAAATCTTAACGTATTTGTTGTTTTGAATGTTGTTGAAATGTTGAATTTATTTCCTATCCTTTTAAATTTTTCTGATAATCCTTTAATTGTGGCTTATTCCCATTTAAATAGTAATTAATCGAACTCTAATGTTCACAAATTCACAAATTGGTTGCATGGCTCCTGTAGTGATCCTTTTCCAAGTTGCTCCTTTTCTAACTTTCTAACTTGGCTGCACTGTACTGAAGACGACCAATAGTCAGAAATACGTATATACGGTTGCTTTCATCGATATACCATTTTTGGTTTTGTTTTGCGAGACATGCCATTACTTTTTACTTTTATTATTCACTCGCATTATCCTTTTCCATTTTCTATATATATATATATATATATATATATATATATATATATATATATATATATATAATATATATATACGCGGGTGGGCTCGCTCACCCTTGTTCAATTTTATTGGAACTCACCGACTTCTCAGATTATTACGGAAAAATCTACTTGGGTAATCCTTTCCGGTGTCAGGCGGGTTCTTTTTGATAAATTTGGTAAACATCGTCGAAAGCACGTTATAGTATTTTTCTGAGAGAACGTAATCCAAAAGGATTTATCTTACCTCACGTTCCTAGCTAGAAAGGTCCCGTTATTTTCGATATCGTTAGAACCTTTTTACCTTCCTAGAAATACATACAGGCTGGCCTGTCATTTTAAGTGGGGGATAACCCAACTCTTTTTTGGGAAGCTTGTAAAATGTTTAAAGGAAGAACATTACTTCTGGCAGGGCGGTCTTCGAGTAAAGACGCTTGGTATCTTACCGTCTCTGTGTTAGCTTACCGTCTGTGTGATTTTTTCTTTAAGCGTGTATACACTTAAATATGTGAGTTTCTTAATCTAATAGCATATTAGACTAAATATGGTTCTAAAGTAATTTATTATTTTATTTTTAACTTCAGTGCTTAATACAAGTAAAGTATTATAGTAAAAGCAGTGAAATAGTGAAGCAGTCATCGAGATTTATCGTAAGTTATCGTAATCGTAAAAGAACAGTTAATATTTTCATACAAACTTTCAATCAGCTATTAAGAACTTCTAATAAATAATAATTACGAACATTTAATTCTCAGTAAGAACAGTTAGTCATTAAACAACAGTGCGAGACAGAAAACCTAAAACCAAGTGCGGGTTGGTTAAATTTTTATAATACAGAATTCTTGTAACCTTTTTGTATTCTTTAGAATTTAAAGTTATTCAATTTTGTTATTTGCTATAATTGTTATACATTTTTAAACCGTTATCTCGAGATAAGCCATAAAGAGCAAAGAGAACTTTATTGAATCAGTTTTAGTTGAATATTTTTAAATAGTATCAGGCTCTCATTGCTGATAATTTAATTTGTGCATGATTTTATTAAATTGTATATGTAAAGGTATGTATGAACAAATATCTTCGTACAAATACCTTGGAGTATGGATCACAGAAGATACTGATCAGACAAAAGAAATAAGATGCCGCATTGAAATTGCACGGTCAAATTTTAATAGAATGAGAAAAAATTTTTGTAACCGCGATATCAATATATCGCTCGGGATAAGAATGCTTCGATGTTATATTTTCTCTACCATTTTGTATGGAGTTGAAGCTTGGACACTTAAAAAAATCAAACATTAAAAACCTAGAAGCATTCAAAATGTGGTGTTACCAACGTATTTTGAAAATATCATGGATGGATCGCGAAACAAACGAACAAGTTCTTGAACAACTAGGAAAATAATGCGAAGTTTTAAATTCCATAAAAATCAGAAAATTTGAATACTTGAGGCACATCATGAGAGGTGAAAAATACGAACTATTAAGGAATATAATGCAGGGTAAAATCAAAGGTAGAAGAAGCGTAGGAAGACGTAAAATCTCGTGGCTACGCAATCTCCGTGAATGGTTTGGATGCAGTTCAATTGAACTATTCGGGCGCGTAACCAACAAAATTATAATTGCCAGAATGATTTCCAATATCCGATAGGAGTGGAACTTGAAGAAGAAGATATGTAAAGGTATTTATTATTCATAATACTGTTTATTTTTATATTTATACCAACATTTAATAATTGATGGTGCATTTCTTTTACTTGTGTTTACATTCCGATCTAAAATCATCCGATTTATCCAAATTTAATCGTGTTGTTGAATATATGGTTTTGTTTTATCAATGAATTTTATTTCTCGACTCCTAAAGTTTCCTGATATAATAATACCTCTGAACATTTGTTTATTATCTTAAATTATTATTATACCTTCGACCAGGAGAAAGATCAGGCTGATTAAGTTTTGTAGGTAAGTAGTTCGACGGAGTCCACCTAATATATTTATTATTTGCGTAGGTAGTGTGTTGACCAAATTTATTTAATAATCAACTGTTAATATTTTTTCTTGGATTTGGTCTCAGAACCTAAATATCTTTCCTTATCTCTTTTCATTTCTAGGGTTTTTTAATTTTCCTCTTTAATCCCAAAAAGTCAAGTGGCACCCTTTGTCTATCTTATCTTATCTTTGGTAATTTTACCCATCTATCTTTTTGTTTATTTCTGTATCTTTTCTAATATATCTTATCCTGTCCTATCTTTACTTATTTCGTCGTTGGACCCATTCCCGGTTCCAAAAGCTAGTTTTGAACCCACGACTCGCTCTCCACCAACGACTACGATTTTGTTAAAGCATGTAATAAGCATATTTTTTGTGTTTTATTTCTAGATGCAGAGTGTAATGCATTAAGTAAGGAAAACATAGTTCCTGAAGAAAAAGAACCTGTCAACTCTGCTGATACACCAAAAGGTAACTTTTTAGGTTTTGCTAATACTAGAAAGAGGAAAAGGTTTTATAAGAAGGAATCAATTCCTTCAAAAATAAAGAAACAGCAGAACTGTGATAAATATAAAGAATTAGCAAAAACAAGGTTGAGTATATAGATTTTCAAATAAATTTGCTAAAAGAAGAGGCTGAAAAAAAAACGACTTGCCCAAAAACATGAGTTAGAGATCAAGATGTTACTGGCCGAACTAGAAAACAAAAAGAACATTTGAATTCTTTGACGTGAATAAAATAAATAAAATTTTTAAGTTTAAATCTTTGTTTTTACCTCATTTTTTTTTAAATAAATTAAATTAAAACTTTTTCATTATGTGTTATATTTTATTTTTGAGCTATTAAAAATTAGCAAAATGATTTAAAATGAGAGAAGCCCTCATTATATTCTGTTCCCACATAATGCCTTGGCTTCTATCAACTGGTAAATGTACTTCCGCAGCTTCAAAATGAAATTCATTTGGTGGCTCTTCTTCATGTTCTTTTATGGCAATATTGTGTAGAATGGCAGTTGCGAATATTATCGCCTGTGAATATTCTAATGACACTCGCATACCTATTGGGAAGATAGGAAACCTACGTTTCCACACTTTATATGATCTTTTCACACAATTTCTGGTTCGTATATGTGATTCATTGAAAACTGTTTCAGCAGGAGTAATGTGCTGCTCCAAGGGAGTGATTAAACCATTATTATTAGCATACCCGCTGTTCCCTAAAATACCACTCGTTCCAAATTCTCCATTCTCCAACCTTCCTCTGATTCGGCTGTTATTATAAATTACCTATTCATGGCACGAACCAGGCCACCGTGCAACAATATCCATTATCTTTAAATGTGCATCACAAATTGTTTGTACATTCCATGAGAAATATTTCTTTCGATTTCTGTATATTTCTGCTTCATTTCCACCTGGAGACGTTATAGGAACATGAGTGCAGTCAATAGTACCAATAAATGAGGGAATTTGGCAATGGTATAAAAATCTTCTTTTACTTTCAAACGTTACATTTTCTGGAAATTTTATGTATCTTAAAGTGTGTCGTAAAGATGCAATAGCCTCAGTGACCTGGGTAACAATAACACGTGCAGAGGTTTTGCTTACTCCAGCAACTTCTCCAAGCGTTTGAAAAATTCTAATTCATCAAATTCCACAAAGTAATGTAGAATAAAAATTAATTTTTTTCTTAATTCAAACCTTTTTAACTAACATTTCTTTCCATGAAACTTACCGAACGTTGAACAATTTCGGTTGTCGATATACTATTGCTTCCCTTTCGTCCTCATCGGAATCAAAAACATTTAAATCTGCTGGATTCATTTCAAAAATATTAATTAAAATTACAAATTAATTAAAAGGCAACACATAATATCACCTATAACCTTATTCGCTCATCAATCTGTCAAGGAATATGACATACACCGCCGACGAATAGAAGGCGAGAATATCTTTATCTCTACTATATTCGCCCGAGCTGACATGGATAAGTTATCTATTAGTTTATACTGAGAACAAATTTATTCTAAACTTGTAGAACACAATTTTTTGTTATTATACTGCGTATAGCTTATACTTGATATATACTTGAATTGTAGAACCGGCTCTTAATATTATAAAACATTAAATCACTAACTTCTTGATTGACTTTTTAAAAAAGATTTATTTCACAAATAAAAGTTACACTTTGTTATACGATAAAATGAAGCAAATAAAATTATATAATACAAATGTTATTAGTAAGAAACTTAAATGACGAGTGATATAATAATGTTAAAGTCCTAAATTTATCTTTCTACAAAATGTAGTGTCGGCATTTCCCACGAAAGGCCAGCTTTTGATGTCCGTGCATACTCAGCTATCTCTATGGGAACGCTTGCTAAAAGGATGATGAAATAGGAACTGATATTGCGAAACCAAAGTGTCGGTAACCCTTGAGTGGTTCAAGGTGACTATTTTCACATATATATATATATAAATATATATATATATATATATATATATATAATATATATATATATATATATATAGCTTTAAAGTTGAAATGGAATACCTGGACATGTAGCTAGGAGCGATCTAAAACAAATGGCACAGATCAATTTTAACCTGGAGACCATACCAACACAAAAGACCCAGAGGCAGGCCTCCTATGAGATGGACAGATGATCTGAAAAGGACTGCCGGGAAAAATTGGCTACAAGTAGCGTACAATAAAAATCAATGGAAAGGAAGACTTGAAGAGGCTTATGTTCAGATGTAGACGTGAATGGCTAGACGAAGAAGAATATATATAGTATATATATATACTATATATATTATATATAATATATATATATTATATATATAAATATATATATATATATACATATATATCCGTACCTCGGAGGTAAAGGACACTATGTCCATTTTCTTACTTTTTCAGGAGAGCAGTTTTAACATGTTTTAAATTTGTAATCAGTAAATACTCAAATGTTTCTTATATTTAACCAAGAATTATATATTATTATTGTGGTGTGTATAATCGTTTTTCCTTCCATGAAGTGTTATATACCTGAAGTTTGCCGTTCATTATTAATTTTTTTTAATGTGTAGTTGTACGTATTGTTGTTTACCGCTAACATTTTTTTTTTTTTTAATAATGTGGTATTGCATGTTAAGGTCTCTACGAAATAAACAATACAAACACATTAAACAGCCTATACTATTATTTATTAGAGGTAAACATTATAAGGTTATAATATTAAGTAAAATTCTAGACAAGTGTCAAAATTCTTAAAAAGGCTCCATATCTTCTTCATCTTCTTGCGGGTAATCGTTTGTGGCTACATCGCTATGTGTTAAATTTTGATAAACCGCATGACAAACTGACGGAACAAAAGGCAGTAGTGCAATTAAGTCATTGTACTTTTGTTTTGTGATTGGTAATGGGATTACTGTGACTTAATTTAATTGGGCTGGAAACGTTACAAGCTGTCTTCGATACCTCATGAAGTCCACTTCATACATATGTATTCTGATTATTGAAACCGGTCTTATAAAAGAGCTTTGCAATGTGTTCTTGTTAAACTTGTAGGAAAATGCATGTTGACAGTAGAACATGGTCATTATTAACATTATTTTTTCTACTTACAAAGGAGGATTAGGTGACAATTTCTTATCGAACAGCGTTTTGAAGTTTTTGAAATCTGCAAGTTCCATATTGTGTACTGTGTATTTACCTGATGTTTGCCTAACTAGCTGTTGCCAGTCCCATGGTGTTAAAATGGCCAAATTGGAGCGCGATTAAAGCATGAACACTGTCTGCTTCCATATGTGTCTGCCCTTTCAGTAAAAACTTTTGAGTGATCGTCTTTATTTGAGGGTATGTAATCAGTATCCCAAAATAGCACATTATAATACTTATATTTTTATTTTGTCCATAGCAGTTATCGGTCCAAAGAGTGATGTCCTCTACTTGACTACCTGGAATTGTATTGTCAACCCATTTCAAAATTTACGAGGCCAGGCCCCTTTCGATTTGTCCCACATCATACATTGTACAGAAGAGTCGCTGGCATCATATAATGTAAAATTTAATGTCCAAAGCTTCCTTTTATAGAAACAATACAAAAGTGGTGAAGGCAAACATTTTTGCAAATCACCAGATAATACTTTGTGTTTTGGTGACTCTTTAGCCATTATAAAGTTGAATTGTTTTAAGTTATACCGAGTTTTAGATTCAATTAGGTGAGCATCATGATCAGCATGTACACTGGTTAGTTCATCTGCGGTAAGATTATTTTTTAATTGAGCGGTGAATGTACTGCTTGTATCGCAAGTGTCTATTTCGGGTGGTTTAAACGATAACTTGAAGTCTTTATTAAAAATATCTGCGTACAACCACTTTTTTGCTCTGAGCTTTGGACTTACATATCTTTCATTTATTATTGTACAGTTGATACATCTTTTCTATTGTAAGTTCTGTGCCCAGATAATCTCTCTTACTCCTTTCTCTGGAATAATGACTCTCGTACTTTGGAAATGATTTAATATGTTGATGTATACTATTTATGGTTTCGGTAGGAGTTTTATTAATTGGTGTGTGTCTACCTCTTTGATCAGCTTTTATTAAACCTCTCAATTTTTTTCAACATATTTACTATTACTAAATTAGATATACAAAGTTTGTTAAAAAACATAACCTTGCATACCTTTAATCGCTAATCGTTCACTGTAAAATGGTAGTGTAGTGTACTATTTTAGATTTGTAGAATTAAGGTATTTTTTTCTTGGTCGAAGAGTAGTTTGGATGTCGACACATGAGAAGATACATTGCTTTACTGAGATACTCTTTCCCATCAGCTATTTTTCGTTTGCGAACATTACAGGCCCAATTTTGTTTATTTACTACACGTTTTTTACCTTTTTGTTTGCACTTAGTTATCTGTACTTTTCTTTTAATACTTCTCTCTTCTTCTAAAATAATTTCATTATGTTCATTGAAATTGCCTGCATCACTGCTTAGGGATAAATCGTCCTTAAGAAGATTTTTTTGTTATTGCCCCACTAGTCGTAGGAGTAATAATAGCTTTCTCTTTTACCTTTGGTTTCGCTGGTTTACTTTTACGTCTTATATCATTGTCGTCCGATTCTGATCTTTCGCCACTTAGAGGCTGATAGGTTTTATCAATATCCGAATTATCATCTCCAAACAAATTATCATCTTCGTCCACTTCCTTACAATTAACTTGGAAGTTACTGTAGTGATCAGGTGGTTCTGAAACAAATCCAGCCTTGTAATAATAATTATTGGCTAATTTTATAGGCCAACACAAAAATAATACTTATAACCAAATTGCTTGGTAAATTCCTGTCTCTGCTTTCAACACAATAACATAAATGGCAATGCATATTACTTAAATAACTGACAATAATCATAACATATTATGGTCATTTAAAAAAACCGACAAAAATCTTTACTAGTAACAAACACATTCTAACAGATACTTCTATTTTAACGGTAGATACAACACATGTACATACAGTTCTAATTCTAATTCTGAGCCCTATACAAAATAATATACAATACTAAATATTTAAGTTTAGAAAAATACAAAATCAGTGCTATTAAACAATAGCTTACCTGTAGGTGTTGTTTTATTTGGAATATTACGTGACAGGTATTGTAATAATCTTATTCCACGAGAGTTCGGATCGATTTTGCAATTATTAAACAACTAATTTATTGTACAACTTTTATCAATCTAACACAATTGCGATCTAAATAACAAGGTTGCAATGATTTTAGTTCATGACAATTCCAATAGGTACAAGGGTACATAACACTATGTCCGCATGGTAAATGACGGTACACACATTTAGTAGAGGTAAACAACACCAAGTCCACATGGTGTTGTTTACCTCTGACTGGAAGTGGACTTGTTTTATATATATATATATATATATATATATATATATATATATAAAATACCACATTGAATACATATATACATATACATCGGAAAAGGAGTACGACCGTCAATCCAATATATATAAGGATCACTCAGACGAGTGGTGGGTTCTTATATCGTCTCAAGGTGGAGAAATAAAAGACAAAGTTGATAGGCTACTTTATTTATTTTGAAGACGTTTCGATTTCGTATTCTGAAAGCATCATCAGTTCATCTAAAAAGTACAATATGAGAACCACACAATTATAACATCGTTTCCATGATTGTGTGGTTCTCATATTGTACTTTTTAGATGAACTAATGATGCTTTCAGAATACGAAAGCGAGACGTCTTCAAAATAGATAAAGTAGCCTATCAACTTTGTCTTTTATTTCTCCACCTTGAGACCGATATAAGAACCCACCACTCGTCTGAGTGATCCTTATATATATATATATATATATATAATATATATATATATATATATATATATATATATATATATATATTATTGTGATATTCAAAGTCTTAAGTGCGCCAAGCAATTAATTAGCTAATTAATTAATTAATTAAACTTATTTAAATGATGTAATTATGATTCTATCACACTATTTAATTCTCTTATCTAAGGGTTATACTCGTGCTTCAATATCTATGCTTTACATGTGATAAGTAAGGCCCAAAGAATACCGGAATAATAAAAAAAATATATATGATACAACATTATATATTGAAATAAAAATATTGAAATAAAATTCACACTCAAATATCTTCAATAAACAATATCTCATATAATGATTATCAAACTTTTGTTCTACGTACGTGAACCTTCAAAATTAATGGTACATACAATATAAATTAAAATCTCAAATCAAAATTGTTGTTCTAAATCTCCTGATCAAAATATTCCTATCTTTTCTAAAGCAATTGTAAAAAGTGTGTTATTAATAAAAAAAAACTGATGAATAGCAAAAATATCTCTCTCTGATGATGAGTTGTCCAAATCCTTGTTCCTTGTAGCCTACACTATCTATTCTTAGCAGTTCCCTAGGTAATCAGCAATCTTACAACAAATTGTTGCGAGTCTATCGTCTTTAATGATCTCCTTCAAATGCACGTATCGCTCAAATTATGCTAACCTCTTCTCCTCTCGATAAACTCAATCTCTCGTTCTCGCCTGAACAGTGACTCTTGGAATATAAGTAGAAAATATAACTTACAATATTTTCCTGGATCGGCTTCTGTCAGATACACTAACTCCACGAAAATTCAGAAACATTCACTTCTACTGCTTCCTACCTCTGGGGAACCACCCGAGAACAACGACGGTTCGCCTTGCACCCTTGGAAGCCAACTGCCTATTTTTTCTTCCTCAAAAACTAGCTAAATTCTCATTCTTACAAACCATATCCCACTTTTTCAATCTTCTCCAATCAAAGCTCGCCACAATTTCCCCATCTCTTCATTTAGACAACAAACAATAATTTTACCTACAATTATAAATTTCCTAAAACTATTAACATCACATCACAACAATGTTAAGTTTTATTATGTTATACCGGGTATCTAAAAAGTTATAACCAATATTACCTGAAAATCGTATCAAGTTTAACTCCATGTGCAATTAAAAAGGAGTATAGGAACATTGATCTATTGCAACCATAGTTTTTAAATAATTGTTAAAAATTATAAAACATATTCGTTTCCATAATATTCGTTAAATCAAATACAGGGTAAGTCAAAATGCAAATACATTATTTTCTTGGTAATTTTAAATAGAACACCCTGTATTTTATATCACTGTCAAAAAGTAATAATATCGTACTTCAAATTTTATAAAGTACTCCCTCTACTTAAAGTTATCAGTTTTCTAGATATTATTGTTTTTCCATCAAAGTATTAATTTGGTAGATATTTTAACGTTTACCAACTCACAATATAATTATTATGAGTTGGTTATGATTGATTTGTCAAAAACTGACAGTTTGACATTATTGTTTAATAATTTAGTAACGAAATAACGACACAGAAAAGAAAACAATTTATTGTTATATAAAAAATAACCTACGGAAAATAAAAAAATATATATAACAACACATAGAAAAATTAAAAACAACAATAAGTTTAACTTATCTTACTTAAGTAAGGTGTTCAAAATGACCTCCCAAAACATCTATGCATGCTTGAAAACGGTAATTGAAAGAGTTGGTTACATTACTAAGCATTTGTAAAGAAATATTTTGAAATGCAATTCGGATTCTATTTTTCATATCACCCCTTGTTGTTGGGGGTATTTTATATACTTCGTTCTTAACGTAACCCCAAAAAAATGAGTCCATTTTATTGAATTCTGGTGACCTTGGGGGCCACCTTACCGGTCCATCCCTTCCGATCCATCTTTCCCCAAACTGATTAAGTTCACCACGTACTAATTCGTTGTGGTGCGCAGGAGCACCGTCATGTAGAAACCACATTTTTTCACGTATATTAAGTGGAACCTCTTCTAATAATATCGGTAACTGATTTACGATAAAATCTAAATAAATCTCACCATTTAAATTATCTTTAAAAAAATATGGTCCTACTACATGGTTACCGACGATACCTCCCCACACATTTAGAGCACATCTTTAAATAAATTTATATTTGATTTCAATGACTATTTGCAGACTAGAAATATATTAGATCAGTTAAACTTAAGCTTAAACATTATTTTACAACTTTACCATACAAAAAATGAAGTACTTTTTCAAAATTTTAATGATACTTATAAATATTATGATATTTTAAAAACAGAAGCCTAATACTCTGAGACAAAAATTGTTTTCGCTGTTCACTTTCCTATTGTTTACCCAGAAATATTCTCCTATTATCATCTTTATTCAATTCCTACATCAAATGACTGTACCATTGTACCTCGAAATACCTTTCTGACTATGAATGAAAATTATTACCAATATCACTCACTGCCCTGTCTGGACCTGAAGCCCAATTTCTATTGTACTGATGGCGATTTCTCTGCTGGAGTAGAGAAAGAAGATTGTGTCTTTCAATTATTGCAACCGAAGACCAGTTCCACAACTTGCCGCAGAACTCCCGTCCAAATATCTGAGAATGTAATACAACAAATTGATGATTCACATTACATTGCCATCTTCGTAAACCAAACTAAAATAGAGACGATATGTCAGAAAACCGATTTTACCACATTAAAAAAAAATTTCTAGTTTCCATTCCTTACCAATGCCAGTTCAAAGTAGATAAGAAAACGTTTATTAATAAGAAGACAGTTGTCCAAGGCCAACCACTTCTCTTACCTGAGTTAAGAGTTTCCAATGCTCAAGAAGAAGAAGAAGAAGAAGAAGTCCCAGAAATTGTTCTAAAGGATATCCCTCTCGACAAAATTCACACAATCCAAAGGAATCAAAATCAAATTCAACCTGTGGTACTCCAGCATCTAAAGAAACGTTCCACAAACCATTGGACTATCATAATATATATATATATATATATATATATATATATATATATATATATATATATATATATATATATATATATTAATCATAATTACTGGCATCTTCATAGCCATTCATTATATTAAGGTTAAGAACAAAAGAAAATCCACATCCAACGTACAATGAACCACCCATGGAAGAAGATAACCTCACAGTTCCGGTACCAAATCCAAGGGCATTTTTCACTCCATGAAATATGCCAAGAACTCGCAAGGGAGGAGTTATGGAAGCCGGCCCTGTTCCAGTCATTCACCTAAGAATGATGATCTAGGATTTGTGTTTTTATGAACTTTGCAATAAGATTAGTTTACATTTTTTATATTTACTTAGCTATCATTGTTACCATTGCGTTTTTAATTAGATATATTATTGCAGTATGTTTATCAACTTTAAAGAAGGAACATTATAACTTTATATAAAAATTGTCTGATCTTTTTTCGTATTTTGTAATCAATTAATAAAGTATTTATTTTTTTAAAATAGTTTTGCCTAAGGGAAAACTATAAGTCCCGTTAGTCATCACCGAAACCCCTAAAACACCGTTCGAAAGAATTAACATAGATCTTTTCGAAAACCCTAAAAGAAATTACGCATTAACTATCAGAGACGAGCTCACTAAATTCACACAGGCGTATCCTCTTGAAGACAAAACAGCTAAATCAGTCGTCAATCATCTTATTATCTTTTTCCAACACTATGGCACACCATTACGCATACACTGTGACTATGGACGTGAATTCGACAATACTTTGATGAAAGATCTTTGTAAATTGTACGACATAAAACTAACCTTCTCAAGTGTGGGCCATCCACAATCTAACGGTTCTATCGAAAGATTTCACGCAACCTTAAGCGCAATGATACGAGCTAATCAAGCTGAAAATCCCGATGAACATCCGTTCAATGTTCTGCCTTATGCGGTTATTTGCTACAATAACACAAAAAACAAAACACACGGATTTACACCATACGAACTCATTTTTGGACATACTTCTTTTAGACCACCCGAAATACTTTACAATGAAAAAGTCCTTATATCATAATACGTTAAAGACTTAAGTAATCGTATGCAATACTTCTCTAAAGTGGCACGAGCCAAAACGGAAAGACAAAAAGAAAAGGCTAAAGAAAGATTCGATCAACACGTGTCATCAAACCCTCCAGAATATAAAATAGGCGATAAGGTTTACGTCAAGGAATCGCAAATTAAAGATAAATCCCAAAATAAATTTAATGGCCCCTTTGAAATCCAAGAAATTCACATAAATTCTGCTACTTTATTAAATACCCAAACCAATAGAACAATGAAAGTAAATTTTGATACATTAAAACCCTATCATGAGTAATTTTCTTTCAGATTACTCGGACTGATCCCAGTCATCCTCCCAGTATACGTTAAGCTGTTTTCGCAGTTATAGCATACTGCGATTTGAAGTGGGCGTATCACTTACTTTTCTACACTGCTATGTCAGACCCTACGTGACTTCCTAATAATTTGGATGTTTATTCAGTGGCGCCGGCCCACGGGTTGTTTAAAATAAATGCATTATTCTCCATTCAAATTGGTTTTGTCGGAATACTTTTTTTAGATTAATTATCGTAGATAATGTTTTAAAAAGAATTAATCACATTTTTAATTTATATGTCTTAGCTAAACATAGTATTAAATAAAAATTTGTGAAACGTGACTGCAAAAAACACCATGGTGTTTATTTATAATAAATTTAAATTTTGTTATATTAATATTAATATATAATTAATATTTTGTTAATATTTGTTAGAGAAAACTGATATTAGCGTAGTAAAAATTAAACAAAAAATATTTTTATTTATCTATAAAAAATTGGTACCTGCGAAACCATCATAATAGTAAATGTATTTATCTGGCAAGTATTTCGAGGCGACGCACTGCGAGGAAAAAGTTCTCTGAATGGAATATACATTATTTTTAATATATTTATAGGTTGCAGTTACATAAGAAAAGTATCCAATTGATGAATAAAACACAAATCGTGGATAGTTATTTCATCATATCAGTGGCATTTCAGCTCGTCATGAGCCAAAGGCTTCTTCAGAACAATCTTCCATTCGCCCCTGCCTCTGGCAACTTTTTCCATGCTTTAACTCCGATGGATTTTAGATCATCCTCTATGTTATCTTGATACCTAAGTTTTGGTCTTCCTCTGGATCGTCTTCCCACTGGTCCTCTTCGGTCGAAAATTTTTCTGATCGTTTCATCTTCATCTCGCCTAATTACATGTCCTATCCATCAAAGGCGTACTAATTTAATAAATTTTACAACGTCAGGTACTACACCTGAAGAAGCATCGTAGTTTACTTTATACGATCTTTTTGACCAAGCACCATCAGCTATAACGGTTATTAACCCATTTCCGTCGGAATCTACTTCACCAATTTCTTTGGCTAAAGCTAATTCCTCCCGTCCAGCCTCTTCTAAGGAATCACAAAGTGTTTGGCCGATGATATCTGCAACTGTTTCCGTATGTTTTGCATACTGCCTGTAGGAAATCACAGGTATATTTAATGCAGCGTGCTGCTGCTGTATGTCTGAATAACCAGAACCATTCAAGTTCAGTGAATTGTTACCAGAATCCTATGTTGCTATCTCCTTTTCAATATTCCACATTTGACATTTAAAAGTCAATGTACTTATCAATCCGTCCATTTTTTCTTTGATAATCTCCATATTAGAAAAGTTGCATGAAAATGGAGAATGATTATTCAAACCTTGAATAGATATATATATATATATATATATATATATATATATATATATATATATATATATATATATATATATAATATATATATATATATAAGTTAAATAAAAGCTTTTAAAAACGGTTGTAATATAAATAATAAATACTAAAGCAGTGCAATTGCTCTCCTTTTCCTTGACATAGGACGTTTACTGGGACTCATTTTTTATCTTGTCTCTCTATATACACTTTACTTAATCCACTAAACTTAATAATATATTAACTTAACATACACGTAAACTAAATAATTTCAATGTTTTCAAAATAAATAAGAATACTGTAAACTGTAAAAACTAAGCAAGTTGATAAAGAAAATACAAGAATGAAAGAACTAAAATGGATTCTAATTCAAGCGAACTAACTGACCGTACCCATAGAGAAATAAAAATAAGACCGTACCGTACGCTCATGTGATTTGACGTCACTAATGCGATAACGATCAAGCTCAGCGACAATGATGAGGAACACGTTTCACTATTAGATTTCAGTATTTTTTAGCAATTTTCTTCAAAGTTTGAATACGCTTTTCTCGATTATTACTGGACACAGAAAGGTGAAAAAATAATCAACGATTACAGAAAAAAAAACTCTTTCAACTGATGGGCGTGAAAAGTTTGGTTATAATAGAACGTTAAACAGTATAATCCAATTTTTCAACAGAAAATTCAAAAAAATAAAAAAAGTAAAACCATCAGTTTAAACGCAACATAATTTCGTATAACATGTCCAAATTTCGAGACATTTCGTCGGTAAATAACAGAGAAAAAATTTTGGTGCACCGATAAAACAGCCTTAACACCAATCAACAACACTGTTGGAATCTTTTTTCATGAAGAAACCAATCTCAAAATTTCGAACGACAAATGGACCCTCCTTGTATATAAAGACATGCAACCAATCAGAGACGTTATCAACAAAATTGACAAAATTTTAGAAAATTTATTGGATACCATTGAAGAAGATGTACCTCGAATGCTGGCGTTTAAATCCGAAGTCCAAACTCACATAAGTCTTCTCAAACAAATCTCTATTTCTGTTAATCTCAAATATACAGAAATAATGGCTGATATGAAACAATACACATTCCGAGAGAAACGCGGACTTATTAACGGAATAGGTTCGATATGGAAATCAATTACCGGCAACTTAGATTCGTCAGATGGCGAATATTTCAATGAATGTATAAATAAAATAACCCGCGATGAATATCAAATCGAAAACTTATTGAAAACTAAATATCGGTTACAACTTCTGTTATTAAAAACTTCAAACGCCACAATCCGGAAATTACAAATAGATGAAGAAACATTCAACAATAATATTAAAGAAATTCGAGAGTCAATAATGGATATCTCTAACCAATTAAAATTCTATCAATCTCAAATCGATATGCTAAACTTTTGTGAATTACTAATGGAAAGCTATTCAGTTATAAGACTCTTTAAATGAAATAGTAAATGCCATAACCTTTACTCGATTAGAAATATTACATAGCTCAATCATCACCCCGTTTGATTTAATTGAATCGCTTAGGCATATATCAGAATCATTACAAACAAAATAATCTTCCATTATCAATATATACTTCAAATCTAGCTCAATATCTCGATATTATCGAATTACAAGCCTATCAACTAGACACAAGAATTGTGTTTGTCTTAAATATTCCTTTAACTGATGCAGAACAATATACTTTATATCGTCTCTATCCAATACCAATACTGGATAATCGAACAGGTCTTCATTCAATATTAACAACAACACATAAATACATTGCACTAAACGATGATTCATTGTTATACCTTACAATAAATAGCCTCGAGTCATGCAAAACTTTGCGAGCTCGAACCAAGATCTGTTATAACACAATTCCATACATAATCGATAGTGATGCCATATGCGAAGCCCAACTTCTGAAACAAGAAGAACGCCTTCCCAGAACATGCCAGACTTCCGTAGTATTTGCCAAAGATTACAACGTCCAAAAGATCAACATAAACCTGTGGTTCATAACACTTTCTGACCTACTGCCTATTACCATTAAATGCGAGTCCAGAGATGTCAAATCAGAGCTTATTTACACAAACCATGTACTCAAACTACAACCCACGTGCGATGTCTTTATTGGTAGTACAAGAGTACACTCTCAGAAATTAATCGAAGTCCATGACAATGTTACTTACTAAAGTCACCCAGTTCAAATACCATTCAACTGCTGCAAACACTTCCCAGATAAAATCCATCTTCCCGGCTTAAAACCACGGAAGCTTAGCAAGATCAATACTGAACACCTCGAGATAGCCCATCACAAACTCAATCAGTATTCTGAAGAACTCGATAAACTAATCAATAACATTTGAGCTGATTCACCATTTTAACCATAGTCGTCATTGTAACTCTTGTTGCTCTTTATGTTATATGTAAATGCAGATCCAAGAGAAGATACAGGATAGGAATTGGGAATACCAATGACAATGACAATCCACCCTCACCATCAAGACATCCAGAGACAGCCTTCACCGGGAATTGGAGGAAAATCCTTCCAAGACGAAGACCCAGTATCCACCTAAGCAACACCATAGACGAAGAAGAGCAGATCCAACTAAATACCAATAAACAGACAGTCTAAAAGTTGCTGCCACGCATCAACTTTCATCTAAAAGGGGGAGCTGTTATATGCATTGTACCAATGAATGTTCCTTATCACGACGATTCCCAGGGTATCAGGTTTTCACTTCCAATAACCTGAGCCGATAAGGATCCCTGCACATGCACTACCAGCAAAGTCGGCGAGACCCAAGCTTTTTACACGTTCCCACTGAGTCAGCATTTACTAATATTATAAAACCGCTTGTCGCTCTTTATTTTCATTCATGATTCATTATATTTTTGTGGTTCGTTCATTATATTTTTACATTTCATTTTTATAATTCACTTGTAACACGTAATTTTGATCATTGTATTTTTGTAATAAATTAATATTTTTAAAAAGTCAAAAAAGTGTTTCGTGATATAATCTGTTTTGGATGGGTTGGAGTCAATAAAAGTGGTTATTGGTTGACTATTTTTTACTCGAGCTTTCAATTGTGATTACAATTATTATCAAGAGCTTCTAAAAAATACAAAATATCTTACAAAGTTGAACTAGATATAAAATTTTCTTTGTTAACTCACCAAGTAAAATTAGTTTTTTATATAAACTGCTGCTAACATCTTATTACAAAAAATATTATTACAAAAATGTCCTATTCTAATAAATGTTTCTCTGAAATAAATTTTGAAAAAGTTTCTTAACAAAAAAAATTGAATTTGTAAACAAAAATTGAATAGCTACAAATAAGCCTAATGTCATAAATACCAACTTAAAAAACTTTATTTTTGACATATTGTCAAAAATAAAATTTTGTTTAAAAAATTCTTTTTTGTTTAGTAACAAAAAAGAGGATTTATTCACCATTGATAGATGCCCGAAAAAATGTAACAAATACATGGAAAATTCAAAATGTGATATTTTAACTACATAGAAATAATATAATTATAAATTTTGCTTAGATTTTGAATTTCTGACCTTTTGTTTAAATTATTATCACTTTTGCTAATACAAACCACTTCCAAAAAGTTCTTTTAAATTTATTACTTTCACTACATAAAATTTTAATATTATCAAAATCCATAATATGGTCTTACGCCTCTTATGGGCGTAATACCATCTTATGGGCCTCTAGTATTTCTTGAAAAGCAATATAATATATATATATATATATATATATATATATATATATATATATATATATATATATATATATATATATATACTTATTCACAAACTTTTTAATATCTTTGACTGCTACATGTCTTTTTAAGGTAACACTTATAACATCTTTTCCATGATTGTGTGGTTCTCATATTGTACTTTTTAGATGAACTGATGATGCTTTCAGAATACGAAAGCGAAACGACTTCAAAATAGATAAAGTAGCCTATCAACTTTGTCTTTTATTTCTCCACCTTGAGACCAAAACTAGTAAAAGAATTAAATTGATTTGTGTATAAGATTCCTAGGATTGATTTAGTGGGTGCAAACAATAAAAATTTGACGACAGTAAACGAAGGTTTGGGAGTACGGATCAGAGTGGGAGACAAATTCCATATTATGAAATGTGTGGTGATTGAAAATTTAAATCATGATATGATAGCGGGAATTGATGAATTGAGGGAAAAACATATCACCATAACTTTTTCGGAAAATAAACTGGAAATCAGAGCAGAACCAGACAACACAGAAGAAGAAAAGGAAACAGATAGGAAAACAAATTCTGGAAGGATCAATGCACAGGAAAAACGTAAAGAAATCAATATGACTGTAAAGGATAAACCGAAAATACAAGAAAAAAATCAAACAGAAGAAAAAAGAAGAAGGAAGAAAAAGAAGAAGAGTTCGAAAAGAAAGCAGGAAAACAAGATGGAGACAAGAGAAAAACAGGAAATAGAAGGTACAGAAGAATTGTTGGCAACCGACGATAAACCAGAAAGGAAGGAGGAAGAAAAGGAAGTTATCATCAGAGAAATGAAAGGAATAGAAACATGGTGCTCGGAATACCAAAGGGAATTTGAGGATAGAAAGAAAACAGACGAAGAAATTACAATGATGGACGAGAATCCAGAATTTTGTGAAGAAATATTATGGACAGTGAACACATGTGAACAAAATGAGGATAAAAGAAAAATAAATTGTGGAGAAAACAGGGGAAAGAAAATAGAGAAGATTTTAGAAAATTATGGAGATCTTATTAATGAAGAAAGCCGAGTGGCTAAAAATTATGAACATTCTTTTAAGGTTAAATACTTGGAAAAATTTAAATCGAAAACATATCCAATCCCGTATAAAGACAGGCAATATACGGGGTATTTTAACATTCACGACATCTAATTTTGGATTACCTGTATTGAACAAAACGTAAGATATGCATAAATTATTTTCTTTGTTAAAATATATTTGAGTGACCCGCTTAAGCTTAGGTGAAATTCTAAACAATGGAAGCAGGTTTTCCAAATAAATGTATTGCAGTAATTAGGACAATAGAATAGATTTTAGAAAGATATGTTTTTGTTAGTTCGTAAGAATTGGTAGGAAAAGAAATTTTGTAAATAAGTTTTAGGAAATTTTATAATTGTAGGTAAAAATTTGTTGTGTTATCGAAATTAAGAAATGGGAGGTTTGGTTTGAGAATGAGACGTTAGTTAGTTTTGGAAAAAAAAAGATAGTCAGTTGGTTTCCAAGGGTGCAAGGCGAACGGCCGTTGTTCTCGGGTAGTTTCCCAGAGGTAGGAAGCAGTAGCAGTGAAAGTTTGTGAGTTTTCATGTAGTTAGTGTATCTGACAGAAGCTGATCCAGTAAAAGATTGTAAGTTATATTTTCTACTTATATTCCAAGAGTCACTGTTCAGGCCAACGAGAGATTCAGTTTATCATAAAGAAAAGATATTCCAAGAGTCATTTTTCACTCAGGCCAACGAGAGATTCAGTTTATTGAGAGAAGAAGAAGCCAGCATAATTTGAACGATTCGTGCATTTGAAGGAGATCATTAAGGACGATAAACTTGCAATAATTTGTTGTAAGATTGCTGACTACCTAGGGAGCGGCTAAGAGTAGATAGTATAGTCTACAAGGAACAAGGATTTGGACCACTCATCATCAGAGAGAGATAGTTTTGTGTTTCTGCAGTTTTTTCTTTTATTGATAACACAATTTTTACACTTACTTTAGAAAAGATATAAATATTTTGATTAGGAGATTTAGAATAATAATTGGGATTTTGAGATTTTAACTAATATTGTTTGTACCAATAATTTTAAAGGTTCACGTACGTAGAACAAAATTTTGAGAATCATTATATGAGATTTTGTTTATCGAAAACATTTGAGTGTGAATTTTATTTCATTATTTTTATTTCAATATATAGTGTTATATCATATATGTGTTTTTTTTTATTATTCCGGTATTCTTTGGGCCTTACCTTTCACATGTAATGCATAGATATTGAAGCACGAATAGAACCCTGAGATAAGAGAATTAAAAAGTGTGATAGAATCCTAATCATATCATTTAAATAATTTTAATTAATCTATTAATTAATTAGCTAATTAATTGCTTGGTGCACTAAGAGTTTGAATATCACAATAATATATATTAAGAAGATATTTAGTTTTATGTGGCAGAGTTAAAACACACCATTAAAAGATGCTTAACTAAATTTTATATGTGTATGTATATGTATATATCAAAGCTTTTATAAATAATCTCAACGACTAGTAAGTTGCACTGACGAATTGTGATATTTTGTATATATTTACATATTTTTCTTATTACAGTGTATTGAAAAAAGAATAAAACAATTCCGAAAGCTAGACAAAAAGTTAAAAGAGTGTGTCTTTAATATCCCGGCTAAACTTCGCACTGCAGCCCTAATAAACTGTGTTGTTTGTTTATATCGACAGTTACTAATATCCAGTATTTCTTATATATATATATATTATATATATATATATATATATATATATATATATATTATATATATATATATATATTATATATATATATATTATATATATATATATATATATATATATATATATATATATATATATAATCACAAAACACTTTTTGGACTTTTCAAAAAATAATTTTATTTCAAAAATACAATTAGCAATTACTGAACTTAAAAACATAAATATACTGAACAAAAATTAAGAGCGACAATTTATTTTATAACATCCTTAACTGCTGACTCAGTGAGAACGTACCTTGGGTCCCGCTAAGTCTGCTGATACGGCATGTACAGGTATCCTTATCGGCTCTGGTAATTGGAAGTTGAAACCTGATACCCTGAGAATCGTCGCTATAAGTAACAATGGTTGGTACAATGTATATAACAGCTCCCCTTTTAGATGAAATTTGGGGCTTGATTACAACTTTATACTGTCTGTTTGTTGGTATTCATTTGGATTTGCTCTTCTTCGTCTATGGAGTTGCGTAGGTGAATACTGAATCTTCGTCTGGGAAGGATCTTCCTCCAATTCCTGGCGAAGGCTGTTTCTGGTTGTCTTGATGGAGAGGGAGGATGGAAATTGTTATTGGTATTGCCAATTCCTATCTTGTATCTTCTCTTGGATCTGCACTTACATATGACGTAAAAAACGACAAGAATCACAATGACGACTATTGTTATGATCGTGAACCAGCTCAGATGTTTGTAGACGAATGGTTCATTGATGAGTTTGTCGAGTTCTTCAGAATACTGATTGAGTTTGTGATGGACTATCTCGAGATCTTCAGTATCGAACTTGCTGGTTTGAAGTCTGGAAGCTGGATCTTATCTGGGAAGTGTTTGCAGCAATTGGATGGTATTTGGACTTCTGTAAGTAACATTGTCGTGGACGTGGATAAATTTCTGAGTGTACTCTTGTACTACAAATAAAGGCATCGCACGTGGGTTGTAGTTTGAGTACATGCTTGGTGTAAATAATCTCCGATTTGACGTCTCTTGACTCGCATTTGATGGTAATAGGCAGTGGGTCAGAAACTGTTATGAGCCACAGGTTCACGTTGATCTTCTGGACGTTGCAATCTTAGCGAATACTACGAAAGTCTGGTATGTTCTTGGAAGGCGTTCTCCGTTTTTTCAGAAGGCGTTCTTCGTTCTTGTCGTTTCAGAAGTTGGGCTTCGTATATGGCATCGCTGTCGATCGGGTATGGAAGTGTGTTGTAACAGACGTTGGTTCGAGCTCGCAAAGTTTTGCATGACTCAAGACTATTTATTGTAAGGAATAACAATGAATTATCGTTTCGCGCAATGTATTTATGTGTTTTTGTTAATATTAAATGAAGACCTGTTCGATTATCCAGTATTGGTATTGGATAAAAACGATATAAAGTATATTGTTCTGCATCAGTTAAAGGAATATTTAAGACAAACACAATTCTTGTGTCTTGTTGATAGGCTTGTAATTCAATAATATCAAGATATTGAGTTATATTTGAAGTATAGATTAATAATGGAAGGTTATTTTTTGTAACGATTGTGATATATGCCTAATCGATTCAATTAAATCAAACGGGGTGATGATTGAGGTATGTAATATTTTTAATTGAGCAAAGGTTATGACATTTACTATATCATTTAACGAGTCTTCGATAAATGAATAGCTTTCCACTAGTAATTTACAGAAGTTTAGCATATCGATTTGTAATTGATAGAATTTTATTTGATCAGAGATATCCATTATTGACTCTCGAATTTCTTTAATATTATTGTTGAATGTTTCCTCATCTGTTTGTAATTTCCTTATTGTGGCGTTGAGGTTCTTAATAACAGAAATGGTAACCGATACTTGATTTTTCAATAGATTTTCCATTTGATACTCATCGCGAGTTATTTTATTTATACATTCATTGAAATATTCGCAATCTGACGAATCAAGTTTCTGGTAATTGATTTCCATATCGAACCTATCCCGTTAAGTACACGTTTCTCTCGGAATGTGTATTGTTTCGTGTCAGCCATTATTTCTGTATATTTGAGATTAACAGAGCTAGAGATTTGTTTGAGAAGACTTATGTGAGTTTGGACCTAGAATTTAAATGTCAGCATTCGAGATATACCTTCTTCAATGTTTGTTCTATTGGTTTTCGTATTTAATAAAGTAGCAGAATTTACGTGGATTTCTTGGATTTCGAAAAGGTTATTAAACTTGATTTGGACTTTATCTTTAATTTGAGATTCCTTGACGTAAATGTTTTCGCCTATTTTATATTCTGGAGGGATTGATGACACGTGTTGATGTTCTTCATAGACATGAAGCAAAAAGAAAGTATAAAAAATATCTACGACGTCAAAAACTTGCAAACACGATCGTAAAATTTGAAGCACCACACGCATAAAAAAAGACAACGCAAGATAGAAATGCACGACAAAGAAACACTACAGCAAATCAACGAAACCAAAACAGTCTTAATAATAATACAAACAATACTAATGATATAACCCAACTTGAACCATATAAATAATATTGAAATTTGAGGCATTCCACAATGACAAGGAACAGACTTGCCGAAACTACATACTAAGGGATATACATCCATATCCCCGGACATCAAAAATTTATATATTAATAAATAAATAAATAAATAAGTCAAAATATAATACATAACTCACGAACACTGAACACAAATTAACAAATAATATTTCCACACACATACATACTTAGATAAAACATTATAAGCTGACGAAATACTGATCACATATAATGTATAAATAGAAATATTGTAAATATAAAACTATAGAAAGTAAATAGAATAAAATAAGATATATCCACATACACAAACCAACACACAAAAAATTATAAACAGGAACATTAGAAAAATTGTCTTACTACCTAATCGCACGATTACTAAATCAGACGATTAACTTTAATCGCCGGTTAAACCTCGATTAAATAAGTTTAGGTATTTTTCGATGAAGTTTGTGCCCGATTAGTTAATCATAATTAAATCGTGGCTGTTACTTTAACTCTCGTAAGTTCTGTCATATTTTAGATGGTAAACTGATATTTTACGCGGTAAATTAATATATTTTTCGAAATGGCTGAAGTAAATGTGACCTTTCTTGTGTCTGAGCCATTTCATTATTGTAATTGTTAGAAATGAAACTATACTTATTTGAACCGTTTCGTATTTGAACAATTATTGTGAACTATTTTAATTAAGTTTTGATATTGTGTATTTTACAAGGGTTACATGAAGCCAAGGGTTACACGAAGCCGAACAACTAGCCCAGGACAGAGAAGGATGGAGGGAAATCCTAAAAAAAAATGTGAAGGCCTGATGGTGTCACCACATCCCAAAAGGGATTAGGACTGAGGAGGAGGAGGATTGTGTATTTATAATTTAGGATTCTTATTTTTATTGCTAAAAAAGTAAGATATAAGTTCAATAAATTTTCATGTGTACAAATATATTTCAGACTTTGTGAGAAAGTTTGGGATTTTTTTTTAACAAAATCGCATCAGTCAAATTGGCTATTAGCGAAACAATGATAACGAACAATAATTTCTATTACATTTATAATATTAGTTTAGATAGCATTTAAAATATTAAGTGAGGTTAAGAAACTTTTTATGTTTGAAATATTGCACTGTAAACATAAAATATCACTTAGTTTGTTGGGTATACTGTACAATATGCGCTTTGGCGTTAATGCTGGACATTTTTCCAATATATGTTTGACTGTTATTTTTTCATCACAGTTGTCACATCTTGGTTCTTGTTTGTTAGAGAACACGTAGCTATTCGTTAGTCGCGTATGACCCAGTCGAAGTCGCGTTAATATTACCTGATCTCTTCGACTTGTTGGTAATGTGGGCCAGGGTTTTACCAATTTTTTAACATCGCGTAGCTTTGCCGACGACACTTTCCACTTTTCTTCCCACATATATCGCACTTTAAATTTAACCGTTGCTTTCACGTCCGCACTCGTAAATGTCTTAGTACATTCCGCACTATCACTACTTGCAGCTTCTTTTGCAGCGTTGTCTGCCTCTTCATTTCCTGGAATTCCAATATGGGATGGTATCCAAAATAATATAATATTTTTTCCATTCAGTTGAGCGGTGTGGATTTCTTCTTTTATCTTGATGACTAAAGGATTAGTTGGGTAGATATGTTGGATTGACTGGACTGAACTTAGAGAATAAACCACAATTAAAGATAAAAATACGTTTATTGACGTTTCAATTTCCACTTCGGAAATCGTTCTCAAAATTTTGTATTTTGAGAACGATTTCCGAAGTGGAAATTGAAACGTCAATAAACGTATTTTTATCTTTAATTGTGGCTTATTCCCAGTTAAATAGTAATTAATTTACAATGCCACAAGAAAATAGCTTCAGAACAATATGAACTAGAGAGTCTGTGAGTATGATATAATTGGTGTTATTGGATGCATTGACAGCAAGGGTAGCCTGGTATAGAGCATACAGTTCAGCAGAGTAAATGGAGTACTCTGAAGGGAGTTTATATTTATTTGTCGATGTTGGGGTTATGATTGCAGCACCAGTACCTTTATTTGATTTAGATGCATCTGTGTATATATGTGTATAGTCCTTGTAGTTGTGAAGCATATCGTTGAAGGCGGATTTGAATAACTGTGGGTTTGTTGAATGTTTGTCGAAAGAAATGAGGCGGGTAAGGCACTGAGGATTCTTTATTTGCCATGGAGGAATTGAGGACAATTGGGAAGAAAAGCATTCTGGGAACGTGTAGTTTAATTGATTTAAATAGCTTCTAATCCTTGCGTAGAAAGGTTTGGCAGTTCTTGGCTTATTTATGAAGAGATTTGGAAACTTTTCTGTAAAACAATTGTAAATGGTAGGGTTTTTTTGGGTTAGACCTGATTTTTGCGGCATATGCTACACTTAAATAAAGTCTTCTGTCTTCTAAGGACGGTTCACCAACTTCACAATAAATACTTTCGATTGGTGTTGTGCGAAAAGCTCCAGATATTATACGTAAAGATAGGTTGTGAAGACTGTCAAGTTTTTTTTAGCAGTGTCTTAGTGGCTGTAGAATACACAGTAGATCCATAATCTAATTTTGATCTGATTAATGTTCTGTATAACATTAAAAGTGTTTGGCGATCTGCACCCCATTCTTTATTGTCCAGAGTTTTAAGAAGATTTAATCGCTTGGGACAAGATAAAATCAACTTAGTTATATGAAGTTTCCAGCTTAGATTTTCGTCAAATGTCATGCCCAAGAATTTTATTGACGTTACACGTTTTAGGTCCTCATCACATAGTCTTAGGTTAGGGATGTTTGTGACATTTTTCTTAGAAAACAGGATGAAACAAGTTTTTTTTTTAGTGGAAAAACAGAAACCTGTTTTTTGTGACCAGAGTTCTAAGTGTTTTATGAAGTTCTGTGTGTGACCAAATATGTTTTGTATATTTTTACCTTTGCAGAAAACTACAAGATCATCCGCGTAGACGCGTGCCTTTATAGGTGATTTTAGATTTATGAGAATATCATTAATTGCCACTATAAAGAGCGTAGGACTTAAAACCGAGCCTTGAGGAATGCCATTTTCTGGATACATTATATCTGATGTTGTGTTGTTTGTCCTAACTCTGAAAGCTCTTTTTTGAAGGAAATTTTTAATAAAGAAGAAACAGTGACCTTGGATGTTCCAACGATGTAATTTTTTTAATATATAATCGTGCCAGGCTGTATCGAAAGCTCTTGATATGTCAAAGAAAACCGCTAGACATTTATTCCTTTGTGCGAATGTTTCAGAAATGTCACTTTCCAAATCTATGATATTATCTATGGTTGACCTTTGCTCTCTAAAACCACTTTGTTCTGGAATAATTAAATCTTGTCTCTCCAGGTGCCTTCTTAGTCTATTATTAATAATTTTTTCTAGTAATTTACACATGGCGCATGTTAAAGATATCAGTCGGTATGACTCGGAACTTGTTTTAATACTATTAGGTTTTTGTATAGGTATAACTGTGGATTCACGCCATTTTTCAGGAAATTTGTGCTGTAGCCAAATAATATTAAACAGATATACGAAGAATGTTGCGTTTCGATTTAATTTGAGTCTCTTACCACTCCCTGACACGTGTTTCTGGGTCTACCCGTCATCAGAAGGAGTTTGTAAGAAGACTCAAACCAAATCAAAACGCACCGATTACTCTGGCAATTACATGAAAATAACTACCAGAGTATGCAACTAGAGACCTCTAGTCAGGCAAGATGAAGATACATCGATAGCAATTAAAGTAAACTGTGTACCCAAGCTTAAACAAGCCATTCAGAGCGGTACTGAGAATAAAAATATTCCACTATGTACCAACAATTTACCCATATAAATTACCATCAATTTTTGTACTCATTGCGTCGAGTAGGGACGATAAATATACGAAGAATGTTGCGTTTCGATTTAATATTAAACAGATTTAGAAGTTGTTTGTGAGCGCTATCTGGAAGGTGTTTGATAAAAATACTAGGAATATCGTCCGGGCCAGCGCTAGTTTCTTTGAGATTTGATAATGCTTGTGTATACTCTAATTCAGAAATGGGTAAATTTAACGGTTCATCTGTATTAGGTATAACGCTAATTTTCTTATTTTCTTCTTGCTGTTTAATGAAAGATTTTTTATAATTAATATTACTGGATCGGTTTATGTGTTAGCAAGGATTTTGGCAATCTCAGTATTACTAGCAACTGCCTTTCCATTTACTTCGAGGCTTTTGATATTCTGATTACTATTCAATCCGGATATTCTTCGGACTTTGTTCCATGCTTCAGTCATGGAAGTGTTTGCATTTAACGTTGATACATATTGAGTCCATGACTGGCGTTTGGCATTTCTAGTTGTCTTTTTGGCTATAGCACGTTGTTTTCTGTATTCAATTTTATTCTCAACAGTTTTGTAGCGCTTGTATTGGTTAAAAGCTCTTTTGCTAGATTCAACTGCTGCTTTGCATTCGTGATTCCACCATGGGACAGGATTGCGTTGTTTTATGCATGTAGTCTTTCCTATTGCTTTTTCTGCTGCGTTTGTGATAATGGTAACAAGGTTCTTCAGTGTCTCGTCTATATTTGAGGTACTTTTAAGTGTGGTTATACTGCTTTCGATTATATTTGAAAAATGATTCCAGTTAGGGTTTTTTAAATTCCATTTTGGAGTAAATGACTGTCCACATTGGTTCTTGTTATTATGAATAAAAAGTGGATAGTGATCACTGTTGTATATGAAGTCGAGCCTATCCCAGGTGATCTGTGGGGTCAGACCTGGTTCGCATATCGTAAGGTCTATACATGAAGATTCACCGTTCTGTATATTGAATCTAGTGGGTCTGCCGTCGTTTAAGACTGAAAGGTTGGACTGTTCAAATATCTCTTCTAGTAGTCTTCCCCTAGCGTTTATAGTAGAAGAGCCCCATAAAAAGTTGTGGGCATTAAAATCGCCCAAAATAAGCCTGGGTTGGGGTATTTGTTGTAACAGCTCCGTTAATGCTTCTGAGTCGACTTGCGTTGATGAAGGTAGGTATAAGTTACAAACGTAGATATTTGGACTTGAGTTAAGTTTAATGCAAATTGCTTCTAGATTAGTTTGGAGAGAAATTACAGTGGATTCAATTGATTTTCTTAAAAAAATAGCTACTCCGCCGCTGGCTTTTTCGTGGCTAGTTCTATTTTTTCAGTAACTTTGCAATAACTACACTATCCGAGTAGGTCATCTGTAAATGTATCAGTAGTTTCTTTCTTATTTTTGTATACCTAGATTTAATGGATCTTTGTTTGAAATAAGGGTATATTGCTGTTAGCATTTTCACTAAAGCTTCTAAATCGTTAGTGTAGTTTTTTACGACGCTGACTGGATCCTGTGCACCATAAACATTTTCAAATAGATCGGATATTTGATTAAAATCAAGAATAAATGGAGGGTTGTGCTCTGAGATGAATGCCTTGGCCGGTTCCATGAGTATGTGAGTTGGCGTCTTTTCCTTACTTTTCTTTGGTTTTTTGGATGGAGCATCATCTAGACCCGTTTGGTTTAACGAGTCTAGACTTGGGTTTTCTGAATCAGCGTCTTGCGCTGGAGGAGGTGTGACTATTTCTTCTAAACTGCGTTTTGAGCTATTTTGTGTAGGCTGGGTTATATCTATATTGATGATTGGTTGTGAGGTTTGAGTTTTTGAGGGGTTAGTTAGAAGTATTTGATTAGGTGTGGATTGCGAAGATGTCTGGGAGTGAAGGTTTTGGTTATAATTTTCAGAAACTGATTCTTGGCTTATTTTACAATTTGCTTCGGTATGGCCTTGCCTTTTACATGAAAAACATACCAATGAATCTTGTGACAAAAAAATCCTATAGTTGGTGTTATCATAATTTACTAATATGGATTCGGGTATTGAATCAAGTGGTGGTGAAATAAAAATTTGTCGTCTAAAACTATAAACGTGGCTGAATTCCGGCAAACCGGCACTTATCTTGAGAAATGACATGGGAGACATGGTTTTAAGGCCCAATTTTTAAATTTCTTGAGTTAGTAAAGCATGCGGAATGGTGGGACAAACGTTTGACAGAATTAGTCTTTCCGCTGGAGTGACTAGTTTGCGTGCTTGGACTTGTTGGTTATTAATTTCTATAAAACCTCCATGATTATTCATAAAATGTTCAACAATGTTTTTGTTTGCTAGGTACATACACACTCTGTTGTTAGAAAGCCGTGAGGAAAATAGAATATTTTTGGGCTCGATCAACATTCCTAATGGAATCAGGTAATCTTGAAGTTTTAGGTTTTCCATGGCTGGAAATACAATAGCTTGATCTTTGGTAAGGAATTGTTGTTCAATCACAGCAGAAGAATAAGTTTTAGTATTATTTTCCTTTTGGGAGCCTCTGTAGTCAGAAGTCCTGTCAGTTGGATTTAGCATCTTTTCTATATAGTTTAAAATTAATTTAGATCTGAAATACGGACCTGTTTTAGGACAGACAATTTTATCATGTCGTTATAGATAACGACAGTTTAGAGTTTTTATATCAAGCCGACTTATGATAAATAAATACAGTAAATTCCTGTGAAATGACTCTCTTTTATATAATTTTAGAGAGTACTTACAGGATGGATGAGAACACACTATTATACACTTATATTGATAAGATAAAAAAATTTTAATCAATAACTACTATCTGAATAACTGTTTTTATTTGGAGCTGACAAATTCGCACTAATTAGTATACCTGTCAGGACCGAACTCCCAAGTTTAGGATTTGTTTAGGTTCCTGATTCAAAACTAAAATACTCAACTCAACCGATGTTGAACATAAAGTGTATTAACAATATAAACTGATTTAACACAATATACCAAAGGTTTAACTATTTACTGTTGAAACTTTATTGTCGTTTATGGATTAGTATATATAAATGGAATATCTTCTTTGTCAACTTGTTCTATATCAATATCAACAACATTCATTTGCCAATATTTTATGCGGTTTATAATTCTTCCAGTAGTTGTTTTGTGTATACCATCAAAATCGCCCAAAACTATATAAAAACAGCCTATTGTTACGATTTTAAAATATTATTTCGTATAAAACTGTAAATATATTGTGACTAATTCTTTTCTGTTTGTAGTAATTTCGGCGCTCATAAATGTTACCTGCCGAGAGAAAATACTAGACCCTTCGAATATCGACCTCAGGTACCGAATGCTGCCGGTGACCCAAATTCCTAATTTACCGGAAGGCGATCAGACTTTTCTAGACTGGTTAAATGAGTCATCGATGCATAGCCAGATGTTTCAAGATAACAGCACTTTATATATAAATGGCATGGATTTTTATGGGGTGAGTGAGTCAGGGAAGGAACGAAAATCGCGGAACGTGGTTTAAAATGTTTTAACGTGATAAATGAATGTAAAGTAATTTAATAAATTGGTAATAAATTATTGTGAGTTTTAATAAATTAGAATAAAGACAATAAATTAGGACTAATAAAATCATTAGGACTATATAGCATAAATTCGTAAAGTTATTAAAACTTGTGCTGTGATATCAAGCTCATGATACATAAAACAAAAAGATTTTTACTGTATATCAAAAAAATACATTTAATGTGTGTTTCAATTAAAGAAGGGAAATAAGTATATACTTTCTGAAGATTCATATGACGTAAAACAGGACCGAGCTCTTATATGGATTGTCTCACAATATTTTTATGGAAACGGAACCTTAACAAAAATTCGTTATCATCAAACTCGGTATATAATAGTAGTATATGCAACAGTCTCAAGATATTCATCATTGTTATTTTTGAAAATATACATATATATATAGTTACATATAACAGAATGCATAAGCCAACCGCGCAATATAATTCTTCCAAATTCTCACTTGCTCGCTGAATATTTTTTTCGTAACATTGTTCTTGACCCTTAGAAATCGATCTTAGGATATTCGCAGCATTACCTCGTAAAACAACAGTCATTGAAACAGCCTTCTTCTGTCCAATGATTGGCTGTTGCAATAGCTTCAAAGTGTCTAAGGTATCTGGACCAAGAAGATTTTCCATCAAATGGTGGCAATTTAAATCTCATACGATGTGTCGTTTCGCCTCTAGGTGATTCTTCTTTCACTTCCGGATTTAAAACTACTGCAATAAATGGTGGTGGCCCTTTCGTATTAGTTATCATGATTTCTAATTGTTTGAACTTCGTTTTTCCGTTTTCTATCATGTTTACATTTTTCTGTATATTATAGAATGTTCCTAAAACTTCTTCAAATTTCTAATTGTTCTGAATACATACTTCTTTAATTATTTGAGAAATCTCGTCGAATATTCGTTTTCTATCATGTTTACATTTTTCTGTATATTATAGAATGTTCCTAAAACTTCTTCAAATTTCTAATTGTTCTGAATACATACTTCTTTAATTATTTGAGAAATCTCGTCGAATATTCTAGAAACATTTTCGAATTTCTCGTTGTTTCTTCTAGCTGCTTCTTTTATAATTTGAGACGTTTCATCGAATCTTTTGGAAACATTCTCGAATTTTCCATAAATTATTTTAGTTAAAACTGCTTCTTCTGCTGATTGAAACTGGAATATCTCTGGTCGTTTCCATTCTTGTTGAGAACAGTCTTCAGTTGTTCTTGGAATATTTTCTTGGACCCGCTGCAGTCTTCATCGCGTTCTTCTAGTTGCTCACGCAACTGTTTTACTGAAAGTTCTACTAGCAGCATCTTTGGTCAGTCACACACGTACTTTTTAAATGTTCTTTCTTACAAAGTTCACTACCGAACTACGCGGATGTTCCCGCGTCACCGCAACACCAACTGTACAATTTTTAAATAAAACGAGCAGTTCTAATTTATGTAAATATATTTATTTATTAGTTTACAGTACGGTAGTATCTTAGCAACTAAAAAGCTCAATCATCGTTACTTATATATATATATATATATATATATATATATATATATATATATATATATATATACAATAATATAATACTTGTATAATACATATAGTCGCCTCGTATTTCGGTGAGACTGTGTAAGAATATATCATCGATGCATTCTTTGCGTAAGATAACAATATTTGCCTGAGCGACAGAAACCATAAAGTATTTTTTTCAAATAAATTTCGTTTCGACCGTCCAGTGGTTTACACTTGGGTAGGTAGGTATAATATTTTACTTTATTTTAAACTTTATTTTTAAACGAAATATTGTTTATTTACTGAATGATGAAACCTGGTATATTACTCATGACACCGTGAAAAAAAGTTGGACGAATAATAACAAAAAGTGTTCTAATTCAGTACCGCCCAATAAAGGACAGAATTATAATTGTACACTGCGGTGTAGAAAATGGATGTATCGACGATGTATTATTAATATCTGCAAAAAAAATTAAAGACGTGAATCTAGATTATCATGAGGATATGGAGGGTTCAAGTATACAAAAAGTTCAACTCAGGAACCATAGATGTAAACGTTGAATGTTTTTTTGAAAAAAAAAAAAACATAAAAATAATAAAATAAAAAAAGTACATAAAAGTATGTAAAAGAACAGTAAACTTTATAATTTTACAAAAATACGTTTAAAATGTGGCACCCGTGTTGTAATAATAATTCTGCAGCTGAAGAGCCAGTGGAACCCCCTAATCAATTGGAATATTTTTACAAAGCCGTGCAAAGTAAAATTTAAGCGACATTTTCAATACCTCTCTGATGATCCCAAACATATGCTGAAACATGTTTATGAAGGAATGTGTTTTGTAGGAACATGTTTATCAGAGTGTCGAAAGCAACCTGCTACAAGACTATAGGAGCAACATCTTCTAGACAGATGAGAAAGGATTGTGCAAATTTACACAAATAGAACGGCACCTAAAGGAACATATAATCAGAATAATATATAAAATGAATGTGGCTAATATTTTTCCAACTATTGAAAGCCTTCGAAGCGAACTGGTTCGAAAGGATATTCTCTTATATTCAGCTACAACACTTTAATGACTTCTTAAAACCCATAATTTTAAGTAAAAAACTATAGACAAGCGCCAAACACTAATGGGAAGTACTAGAATAATTATTTCTTTAAGAAACATTCTATCACATAGATAACTGAGTATCAAAAAATGAAACGAAATCTTGTTTATTTAGATGAGACTTGGCCCCGTATTTACAGTCGGTACTCAAGCTCGTGCTCGAGCACGAGCTCCGCCAAGTCGAACTTACGTCAAAGTCATGCTCAAGTATTTGTTGTGTTCTATAAACGATACTTCGGGTATTCTCGTACAAGGTTGATCTCAAGCAAGAAAAATTAGTACAGTAAAAGTAAATTACGAATAAACATAGAAAAAAAGAAGATTCTGTCAATTTTCTCATAATTGTGACTAAACTTTAGCGCCAAATTTAGTTTATGCTACTTACTGAAATTTCGTGTTTGATATTAATATTTTGTGTTTGAAATTAATATTGGATATTAACTATTTTAAGGTATTAATATATTATAAAAAATATTTATTCTACAGAATTAATTTCCATTTGGTTACTGTGTCTGAGGCATAATTTTAGATGTTCAAAATATATGCTTAGATGTATATTTGTTTTTGATATATTTATATGTGTGTAATGCGTTACAATCATTATAATTATATTGCATGTGTAAGCCGTACGCTAAATAAATTGGTTATGTAAATTTTAGATGAGTGGAAATAGCAGTAAATATGCACCATACTCAACAAAGGACAAAGTTCTCCTAATCCAGCTGGTAACAGAAAACTGTGTGGTAGAGAACAAAATTACAAACAGTGCTTCGGCAATGGAGAAAAATATGGCTTGGGAGTTCATAACAACAAATTATAACTGCCAGCCTGAGGTCAACAATATCTTGCTGCCTGATTATACCATCAGGCAGCAAGACGAGATTCATAGGATGAAAATGAAGACTTTAGAAGAAGATATGCTGAGGGCAAAAGCCTTAAGAGAAGCAGCTGAGAGCTACTGATGAAGCTGAATTAGTTTCATTGAAGTTAATAGACTATAAAAAGGGTAATTATAGATTTTATCATGTTTGACTTGTCACTGGAATTTGTCTATAATTAATTGTTTATTTTCAGGCGCTAGATCTTTTTCCTTTGTTGGATACTCTGCCGTTTTAGGGAAAATGTAGGAATAAGCCACAATATGTTTATTTACTGATGTTTTTCAATCTATATGACCAGAGGCTGTTATCATAGATACAAAATTGTGATTTATTTTCTGAAAATAAATCACAATTTTGTATTTTTGGTAGCAATATCTGGTCATAGAGATTAAAACATCAGTAACTATAACATATAAAACATTGTGACTTATTCCCAACTGAAGATAGTGTTTCGGAGGTGTTAACTCGATCTTTCAGTGGCCTTTTCACTTTCGTAGCACTGAATGTCAGAGGAAGGTCTGTTTTAGTAGGTAGGCATTTGACGTAGAGTCAGCGACGAGAGGATATTTTAAAGTACATCGGGAACTATCGCCGGGACTACGAAGAATGAATCCTGCACTAAGGTCAGTCAGGCGGCGTCCTGGACCTAGATGTCTTTTTAAGATTTGAGACCCCCCCTATAAAGACGAAAAAAATATACTTTGTGTTGTAAAATCATGGTTATTTTCTTTCTATTCTCCTTCCGGTTTATTTTATTTCTAGATAGGATTTAATTTAGATTTAAGGTTCCTAATATTTTAATTTCCGCTGGTGAGATATGATTTTACCTTTTTATTTGTTGTATAGTCCTTTGTTTTTAGATTAGGTATGTTTCTTTTTCAGTTTTTTTAAGTATTGATTGCAATACATAGATCATAATATTTTTATGTTGTTTACTGAAAATTATTAAAAATTTTTAATAAATTGCTGCTACTTCGATATATATATATATATATATATATATATATATATATTATATATGAGAATTCATATCCTTCCTCTATCATCAATAAATACCTCTATTCGCATAGTTATGGATCCTCAATTTATGACATACCCGATGGTGACCAACTTATAAACATCTCTAATAATTCTATAAATAGCACTGTTCTGCATAATACCGATCTTGAGAATACTATCACGCATTACTCTTCCTTACCATATTTCCCTCAAGTTACTGAGAGCTTATTAAATTGTATAAACAAAATAATATACCTGTTAAAATTGCTGTTAAGAATGCAAAAACTGTTAGAAATTTGTTCTCTAAAACTAAAACACCCTTGTCCACTTTGGAACAAGTGAACACAATTTATAAAATTCCATGCGCTAATTGCGATCTTTGTTACATTGGGCAATCTGGTAGATCATTGAAAGGTCGTCTCACTTCACATCGTAGCGACATTAACTTATCGAAACACACTTGTGCTCTAGCACAAAATGCGATAAATACAAAACATGAAGTGGATTTTAATGAAGTTAAGATTCTTGCCACTGAACGCAATCTAGCGAAAAGACAGTTTTTGGAAATGTGTTCAATATTAAAACATCCTAATGCATTGAATAAGAGAACTGACATAAGTAACTTGAGCCAGATATATCATGCTTTAATTTTGCAGAATTAGGCTACTTAATCTTTTCACTACATTAATGTCATATTAGGTGTACTAGTTGAACTTTTTTCCACTTTTCATAAAATAATTTACATACATAAATAGAAATAAAATAAATAAATATATCAATTAAATAACTTAATTTCTTTACTTAATTTTACTATTACATATGCAACCCATATTGCATTTCATTACACTAAATTCTTTGATTAGAGTTTTAAATTATATATAAAATAATACAAACATTGTAATTGATTCATAGAATCCTTTACAAATCACAGCTCCAAGTATATTGAACCTTGGGCTGTATGGAAATTATAATATCGTTAACCACCTGGCTATTTAACTTGCCACATGATTAACGTCATTACATTATTATGAGTTTGAATGAAAATCTCCGGTTTGTAAATTTGGGCCGGTTAGTGAGGGGAGTTGTGTGTACACTACCAACTTTTTTCACTGTTGTTGTCCTTTACAACCTGGTAGTCATCCAGACTCAGTTATAAAATAAAAAAAATTAAATTAACCGCCCAAAATTCTGGGTTGGTATTTACACCTTGTTGATCTGTCAAAAGTAATTTTGACCTCAAGGTTGGCTGTCTTTTTGCGGTTAGTTCGTTCCTGTTTCATCTAACGCCATTTTCACGGCGACATCCATAAGGCTTTGATCGGTAACTTCATATTCACTATTTTGTAGAATTTTATTAATATTACTTATAATGCTACCTAAAGTTAAAATCAAAGTTTAATATCCATTAAATAGTTGGAGGTTATTTATGATTTTCTTGGTTCTTTCTCACTTATTAACATAAATAACATTGAATTTATTTTGGACCACATGGTCAATTGCTGTGCTAATTTTTGTACAAGTTCATATATTATGTTACCAAATGAGCCTTGCTTTCAACGATTCGCTATATTTAAATTTCTTAACATCTTCAGAACGAATGTTGTGTGAGGTTGCAGGCAAAAGTGGTATTTGAAAGTTCCATGTTGAAAAACTTTTTTGAAGATTTTTTTATAGCAAAAAAAAGGAATACGTTTGTATGTGTTATATGGTGGCTTCCTTTTTTTGCTATAAAAAAATCTTCAAAAAAGTTTTTCAACATGGAACTTTCAAATACCACTTTTGCCTGCAACCTCACACAACATTCGTCTGAAGATGTTAAAGAAATTTAACGAAATATAGCGAAGTCGTTGAAAAGAGCACACTTTGGCTTTCATTATTCAGCTGCTAACCCAATCAACCTTACCATTAAACTAATTAATAATTGGCTGTGATCATTCTTCGTTTATATATATATATATATATATATATATATATATATATATATATATATCGAAATTTAGATTATTGCACTTTTGAATATAACTTTTCTGGCTCTACACATAGGTAAACCATACTATGTCCAGAGACAATTTTACGGAAAGTTACCGACTTTTTAATAGACACCAAGTCCACTTCCAGTCAGAGGTAAACAATACTACGTGGACTTGGTGTTGTTACCTCTAGTAAATGTGTGTATTGTCATTTACCATCCGGACATAGTGTAATGTACCCTTGTACCTGGCGGAATTGTCATGAACTAAAATCATTGAAACCTTTTTATTTAGATCGCAATTGTGGTAGGTTGATAAAAGTTGTATAATAAGTTCGTTGTTTAATAATTGTAAAATGGATCCGAACTCTCGTGGAAAAATAATATTACAATTACTGTCATGTAATATTCCAAATAAAACAACACTTACAGGTAAGCTATTGTTTTTTAACACTGATTTTGTATTTTTCTAACCTCAAAATATTTAGTATTGTATATTATTTTGTATAGGGCTCAGAATTTCAAACTGTACATACATTTTTTCTATCTACCGTTAAAATAGAAGTATCAGTTAGTATGTTCTTGTTACTAGTTAAGAATTTCGTCTGTTTTTTTAAACGACCATAATATGGTATGATTGTTGTCAGTTATTTATGTAACATGCATTGCCATTTATGTTATTGTGTTTTAAGCATAGACAGGAATTTACCAAGCAATTATCAATATATACTCGTATGAACAAAATACTACAAGAGATTGGGTAAACTTTATTTACCGTTAGGCGTAACCGGTACCCCAAAAATTATTGTTGTTGATACCAACAGATTAGGGTAAACAGATGTTGCCAGATTTATATTTTTTTAATGGAAGTAACGGAAATTGCTCAGTAAATTCCGGTCTTTGGTTATAAGGATTATTTTTGTGTTGACCAATTATAGGCCTATAAAATTAGTCTATAATTATTATTATAGGGCTGAATTTCTTTTAGAACCACCTGGTCACTACAGTAACTTTCAAGGTAATGGTAAGGAAGTGAACGAAGATGATAATTTGTTTGGAGATGATAATTCGGATATTGATATAACCTATGAGCCTCTAAGCTCAGAATCAAACGACAATAATATGAGATGTATAAGTAAACCAGCGAAAACAAAGGTAAAAAAGAGAGCTATTATTACTCCTACGACTAGTGTGGCAATAACAAAAAATCTTCTTAAGGACTATTTATTCCTAAGCAGTGATGCAGGCAATTCCAATGAACATAATGAAGTTATTTTAGAAGAAAGGAAAAGTGTTAAAAGAAAGGTACAAAATGTAACAAGTGCAAACAAAAAACGGCAAAAAACGTGTAGTAAATGAACAAAATTGGGTCTGTAATGTTCGCAAATCAAAAATAGCTGGCGGGAAAGAGTATCTCAGTAAAAAAGGCAAAAACATGCCTGCAAAAATGTTAAAGCTTCCTTGCATGTGTCGCATGAAATGCTCTAAAAGATTGCCAGAATACGAAAAAAAAAATTTAACTCATACTGGACTGAGACAAACGTTTCAGATGTTAAAAAGCAATTTATCTTCTCTTGTGTCGACATCCAACCTACTCTTCAATTAACAAAAAAAGACCTAAATTCTACCAAATCTAAAAATAATACACTACACTACCATTTTACAGTGAACAATCAGCGATTGGGGGTGTGCAAGGTTATTTTTTCAAACACACTTTGTATATCTAATTTAGTAGTAGTAAATATGTTGAAACAAATTGAGCCAGGAGGTTTAATAAAAGCTAATCAAAGAGGTAGACACACGCTAATCAATAAAACTCCTACCCAAACCATAAATAGTATACATCAACATATTAAATCATTCCCAAAGTGCGTGATTCATTATTCCAGAGAAAGGGGTAAGAGAGATTATCTTGGCACAGAACTTACGATAGAAAAGTTGTATCAACTGTACTTTGATGAATGCAATGACAGACATGTAGATCCAAAGCTCAGAGTAAAAAAGTAATTCGACGCAGATATTTTTAATAAAGATTTCTAAGTTTTCGTTTGAAAACTTGGAAACCCGAAATAGACACTTGCGATACATGCAGTACATTCACAGCTCAACTGAAAAATAATCATACTGCAGATGAACTAACCAGTGTACAGGCTAATCCTGATACTCACCTAATTGAATTTAAAGCTGGGTATAACTTACAACAATTGGACTTTTTAATGGCTAAAGAGTCACCAAAACACAAAGTACTATCTGGTAATTTGTAAAAATGTTTGCTTTCACCACTAACAAACAACTCTATTAGTTTCTACAAAAGGAAGCTTTTGTAGAAGCAGTGATTCTTCTGTACAATGTATGATGTGGGACGAATCGAAAGGGTTCCGAGGTGCAAATGAAATTGCCTCGTGAATTTTGAAACGGACTGACAATACAATTCCAGGTAGTCAAGTAAAGGATATCACTCTTTGGACCGATAACTGCTATGGACAAAATAAAAATATAAGGGCGAGCGCCCACCGAAGTGGCGTGGCAGTGGCAAGTAGCAAGTAGCACGCGTCTAGCATAATGTAACCAATGAAAACGAATGATTCAGTTTACACCAAAATGACAGTAACGTCATTCATTCTAATCATTCGTTAGGATTGGTTACATTATGCTAGACGCGTGCTACATGCTACTTGCCACTGCCACGCCACTTTGGTGGGCGCTCGCCCTAAGTGTTATGATGTGCTATTTTTGGATACTGCGTACATACCCTCAAATAAAGACGATCACTCAAAAGTTTTTACTGAAAGGGCACACACATATGGAATAGACAGTGTTTATGCTTTAACCGAGAGAAACAAAAAGAAACTCTCCAATTTGGCCATTTTAACACCATGGAACTGGCAACAGCTAGTTAGGCAAACATCAGGTAAATACACAGTGCACAATATGGAACTTGCAGATTTTAAAAACTTCAAAACGCTGTTCGATAAGAAATTGTCACTTAATCATCCTTTTGTAAGTAGAAAAAAGAATGTTAATGAACTGTCAACATGTGTTGACTCCTACAAGTCGAACAAGAACACATTGGGAAGCTCTTTTATAAGACCAATTTCAATAATCAAAATATGTATGAAGTGGACTTCATGAGGTATCGAAGACAACAAGTAACGTTTTCAGCTCAATTAAATCAAGTCTCAGTAAACCCATTACCAATCAGAAAACAAAAGTTTAATGACTTCATTACCTTGCTGCCTTTTTCCGTCAGTTTGTCATGCACTTTATCAAAATTTAACACATAGCGATGTAGCCACAAACGATTACCCACAAGAAGATGAAGATGATATGGAGCCTCTTTAACAATTTTGAAACTTGTCTATAATTTTACTTTATTTAACTTTTCTTAATTTAATTATTATAACATTATAATATTTACCTCTAATAAAATAATAGTATAGGCTGTTTAGTGTATTTGTATTGTTTATTTCGTAGAGACCTTAACATGCAATGTCACATTATTTAAAAAAGTTTTTAGAGGTAAACAACACTATGTCCAACTACACATTTAAACAAAAAAATAAAATGAACGGTAAACTTCAGGTACATAACACTTCATGGAAGGAAAAACGATTATACACACCACAATAATAATATATTAATCTTGGTTAAATATAAGAAACATTTGAGTATTTACTGATTAAAAATTTAAAAAAATGTTAAAACTGCTCTCCTGAAAAAGTAAGAAAATGGACATAGTGTCCTTTACCTCCGAGGTACGGATATATATATATATATATATATATATATATATATATATATATATATATATATATATATATATATAATAATTACATCATTTTTTTTGTAATGTTCTAATTGTTTTACAGTTTACTCGTGATGAAGCTATAAAATAAAACAATCTATTTTATATTGTATTTAATTATAACTGTATAATTTTTTAAATAAAGAATATTAATATTCTAAATTTGTATTAACTTTTATTTGGTAAGGAAAGGTTTTATGAAAGGAATAAACACTTAATTAAAAGGATGGAAACTGCTTGTACTCAGTAAAGACATAATTGCTTAAGTTGTCTGAGCATAGTGAGGGAAAAACCCTCATTTATTTCAAATTAAAACAAACAAAAATACATTTTTATAAATAAAACAAAAACATACTATATCTAATATAATATAGGTATTTAATTCTGAAAATAAACAACTTTGAATTAAACAAAGATTAGATATAAGAAAGATATAAAATAAAATACTGAAATTATAAAAAATTGGAAAAAAAAACATAACAAAAAGTGTAATCAAGCTAATGATAATCATTCTGACATTTTGAGAAATAAGGAATAGAACATACATAATATAAGTATTCAATATTGTATTTACATTTTCATGCATAACATTGCTGAATAAAATGTCTCCTAAAATTGAAACCTCATTCCTCACATTAACATTTCTATTTACTACATTAGTATTTTCTAGAAAATCATCATCAATATCATTATTTTCCTGTAAACATATATTGCAAAGTACTGCTGTAGCACTTATTATGCAAGATACGTATTTAATTTGGTTTGTAGGCCTCATTGCATACAGGGAAACCATATTTTCCAGGTTTCAAATATCTATTTGGCAACATTTCTTACATGTGCACTATTATATCTATTTTGTTGATCATTGCCTAAAAAGATGTATCTATCAAATAAACTATGTTTTATTTAGCCAATTATCAATAAATACCTGGCTGTAATACTGAAGTAAGTAGATAGTGCCTGCACTGCATACATATTCACTATTCATAATAATTCTGGAATTTGTCCTGTTTCCATTCTAACTTTTAATCAACTTTGATCAAATAATAAGCCACCAATACTTTATCCCGAATGTTGAACAACAATATTAATCTCAAAAAACAAAAAAAAATATTGTATTGGAAATTTTTATAAATATAAACAAACAAGTTAGGTTAGGATCCCGTGCTCAAGGCAGGTCGATCCGATGCTTGAGTACGAGCTGTCATTTCTGCGTACTCAAGCTCGACTTCGTGCTTGAGAACGGTTTATAGAACACAAATTTGATTCAAGGTCGACCTCAAGTATCGATCGATACTTGAGCATCGTTTATAAATATGGGCCTTGGTGTGATACTCATGACAGGACAGAGAATTATAATTTTACACTGCGGTGGAGAAAATAGATGGATCGATGATGTATTATTAATATCTGCAAAAAAAGTAAAGACGCTTCTTTAGATTATCACGAGGATATGAAAAGTTTAATTTTTGAATCATGGTTTGAAGAATCTCTTCTTTCGAGATTACCTAAATATAATGTGATTATCATGGACAACGTATGATATCATTCAAGATTAATGAGAGAATTCCAAATATTACTTGAAACAAATTACAAATTCAAGAATTTTTATTTTTGAGGGAGATTTGTACTTTGAGGCATCATATAGTAAAAAGCAATTGTTGGAGGTTGTTTATAGTAGACAGTACCAGAAGGTATATGTTGTTGAAAACTGTATTAGCAGTAATGGGCATACCGTGCTTGGACTTCCTCCTTACTATTGTAAATTGAACCCAATAGAGTTAATATAGACTCAACTTGCAGCAAATGGAAGAAGAAACATGGGTCCTAAATGTTTGTCTACTGCTCTCCAGTTAATTAGAAGAGAAGTCACAAAGATCACAGCAACCAACTGCAAAAATATAATCAAACATGTAATCGCAATGGAAAATGAATATGTTAAATATTTACCAGCAATAACCAAATTAACTATAAATTTAGAAGATACAACTAATACTAGTGATAACAGTGATTCTGAGTAGATTAGTAAGTTCTTATTTCCAACTAGGTGTTAGTTGAAACCTTTATTTTTATTGTAATTGTAGATATTCTCGTTTTGCTTATATATCTTTGAAAATAAGAGTACAAATACAATTCATGATAGAACAAAAACGTACAACATATCGTTAGGTTAAAATGACAGGGTTCCAACTAACAAACTCGCATATTTGGAGTTATTAGTGTGAAAAGGTTCCAACTGATCTTCCCTATCTTTTGATCTGACAACAGCGCTGGCTAACAACGCAATTCTGACTCATTACAATGCCAAGGTTCTATCTGTGAACATAAATAAAATAAAACTAGAATGACATTCTACAAATTAACAAATTGAGGTGACACATGAAATCTTGTCACTCAATCAATAATTGAGATTTGTAGTTGTGTTATTAAAACGTTTGCATACTAAAATACTTTTACATAAAAAATTTGTTTAATTGTATGTGATAATTACTTTTATTAACATTTTTTTACAGTTATTATTATTTTACAATAAGTTCTGTTTAGTGAGTCTATTAGTGTTATCACTCCCTAGATATATCACAGAAGTTAACAACACCAATATTTTTTATTTAAACTTTATAGAAAATGAAACTATATATATATATATATATATATATATATATTATATATATATATATATATATATATATATTATATATATATATTCGGTTTTATAACGTCTTACGACGTTGTCTGACTCCCAAACGCCACTGTACTCTGTCCACAAAAGTTAGGTCTTCGTCCAGATTTCGAGCGCTAATCGCTTTCCTAACTCCCAGGTTCCAGCTCTGTGGTGGTCTTCCTCGTTTCCTCTTCTCTGGGGGTTGCCACATCATTGTTTTTTTAGGCAATCTTTCGTCCCCCATTCGGCTCACATGCCCATACCATATGAGCTGTTTTCTCTCAATATCCTCAACTATAGTGCCCTCTATACCCATTTGTTGTTTTAGCACTTCATTCCGTATTCGGTTGGCTCCTGATATTCTCATCGATCTTCTGATGTCATCTATTTCCGTGGCTTCTTTTTTTTTAAGAAATGAAACTTTTTCTTAAATAAAATTAAATAAAAATGAAAACTTTTATTTAATTTAAAATTAGATATCTACGCTACTGCTCAATAAAGCAGTAACCAGTCCAACATTGTTGCCATTTTCTAGGATTTTGCACGATCTGGTTCCTATAAATTTTCTCACGAAATTACGTGTCGACTATACAAGTTATGTACTAGAATATTCTCAAGTAGTCCACCTCTAATTCGTTTGTTTGACGGTTCGATCTCTTCCGCGGTCGAAACTTCCGAACGAATCTAGAACGACAGGTCATCGTCGTTTCGAGATGCAACCGTTATATGGGTTACGTCGAATGCATGTTTGTAACAACACTAATGTTAACCAAGCCCAAGAAAATGCACCTCAACAATGAATTGATATAACCGAACTAGACTTTACTGTATTTACTATACTTACTATAACTGTATTATTGTTACAACAGAATGGTCCTTAAAATACCATTTCATCATTTGAACCTTTTCTTCTTAGTTATAAACGATTTCCATGTTAATTATTTGTTTTCAACTTTTAACCACCATAGCTTAAAACCAAATAAACCGCCTGTACAGATAAGCACTGCAGGAGAAATATCACTACAGGAGCAATGTGACCAATTTGTGACATTAGAGTTATACATGGCATTAGTTAACATGCTCCTTTTCTAACTTAGCTGCACCGTACTGAAGACGACCAATAGTCAGAAACACGTGTATAGGGTTGCCGTAGTACATCGATATACCTTTTTTGGTTTCTTATTTTGAGAGACATACCATTAAAATTTACCATTATATATATATATATATATATATATATATTATATATATATATATATATATATATATACAGGGTGATTGATTAGTGTGAGGAAGCTCAGTTGATCTGTTATAGTAAAAATTACAAAAAAAAGTTATTAACAAAAATTGTAGGCAGCTTTAAACTCCATATTTTAAAATTAGTTACAATCCTACAGGGTGTTCCATAAGATGGTGGCAGACCAAACTTATGTTTTTTTAAATGAAACACCCTGTATTTTAATTTAAATTTGAAATCTGCTTCACTTCCACATTACAACAATGTAAAGTTTTATCATGTTATACCGGGTATTTAAAAAGTTATAACCAATATTACCTGAAAATCGTATCAAGCTTAACTCCCTGTATAATTAAAAAGGATTGTAGGAACATTGATCTATTGCAACCATAGTTTTTTAATAATTGTTAAAAACTATAAAACATACTCATTTTCATAATATTCGTTAAATCAAATACAGGGTAAGTCAAAATGCAAGTACATTATTTTCTTGGTAATTTTAAATAGAACACCCTGTATTTTATATCACTATCAAAAAGAACTAATATCGTACTTCATATTTTATGAAGTACTCCCTATACCTAAAGTTATTAGTTTTAAAGATATTTTTATTTTTCCATCAAAGTATTAATTTGGTAGATATTTTAACGTTTACCAATAATTATTGTGAGTTGGCCATGATTGATTTGTCAGAAACTGACAGTTTGATATTAATATTTATTAATTCAGTATTGGGGTATACCGTAAATTAGCAACAATTATTATTTAGTAATTCAGTAATTGATTTAATTTAAATTAGCAATAATGAATTTTACTACTGATGAAATGGTAGATATGATCTGGGTATTGGGGGAATGCAATAAAAATTCATTACTACCAGCTAGAATTTATCAAGAACAGTTTCCAGATAGGCGACAACCTAGACAAGATACATTTGAAAAATTGAAAGATCGATTTAACCGCACTGGTTCAGTGAATTATGAAAAACATGAATGAACAAAAACTAGTGTGACAGAGGAAAACGAAATGAGTGTGTTGATGGCGGTTACAGAAAACCCACACACAAGCATAAGGACTATTTCCAATGAACAAGAACTTAGTTACTACTCTGTTCAAAACATTCTATCTAAAAACAAGATGCACCCTTATCTTATTCAAAAGCACCAAGAATTAATTAATGATGATTTTCAGAAACGAATAGTATTTTGTGAATGGGCCTTAGAAAAAATTAATGAGCAGAGAGATTTTTTTGATTATGCCCTATTTGGTGATGAAGCTACATTCCATCGAAACGGTTCTTTTAATAGACATAACTTTCACTACTACTCAACAAGTAATCCATACCACATAGTAACACATAGTCAAACAAGATGGTCTCTAAATGTGTGGGGAGGTATCGTCGGTAACCATGTAGTAGGACCATATTTTTTTGAAGATAATTTAAATGGTGAGATTTATTTAGATTTTATCGTAAATCAGTTACCGATATTATTAGAAGAGGTTCCACTTAATATACGTGAAAAAATGTGGTTTCTACATGACGGTGCTCCTGCGCACCACAACGAATTAGTACGTGGTGAACTTAATCAGTTTGGGGAAAGATGGATCGGAAGGGATGGACCGGTAAGGTGGCCCCCAAGGTCACCAGAATTCAATAAAATGGACTCATTTTTTTGGGGTTACGTTAAGAACGAAGTATATAAAATACCCCCAACAACAAGGGATGATATGACAATAATGTCAAACTGTCAGTTTTTGACAAATCAATCATAACCAACTCACAATAATTATATTGTGAGTTGGTAAACGTTAAAATATCTAGAAAACTGAGAGCTTTAGGTATAGGGAGTACTTTATAAAATTTGAAGTACGATATTATTACTTTTTGATAGTGATATAAAATACAGGGTGTTCTATTTAAAATTACCAAGAAAATAATGTATTTGCATTTTGACTTATCCTGTATTTGATTTAACGAATATTATGGAAACGAATATGTTTTATAATTTTTAACAATTATTTAAAAACAATGGTTGCAATAGATCAATGTTCTTATACTCCTTTTTAATTGCACAGGGAGTTGAACTTGATACGATTTTCAGGTAATATTGGTTATAACTTTTTAGATACCCGGTATAACATAATAAAACTTTACATTGTTGTGATGTGGAAGTGAAGCCGATTTTAAATTTAAAATAAAATACAGGGTGTTCCATTTAAAAAAAACATAAGTTTGGTCTGCCACCATCTTATGGAACACCCTGTAAGATTGTAACTAATTTTAAAATGTGGAGAATGCTGCCTACAATTTTTGTTAATAACTTTTTTTAGTAATTTTTACTATAACAGATCTACTGAGCTTCCTCACACTAATCAATCACCCTGTATATATATATATATATATATATATATATATATATATATATATATATATACAATAAATACTGGATATTAGTGACTATCGATATAAACAAATAACAAAGTTTATTAGGGCGGCAGTCAGAAGTTTGGCCGGGATGTTACAGAAACACTCTTTTGACATTTGGTCTAGCTTTCGAAGTTGTTTAATTTCTTTTTCAAGACACTGTCATTAGAATAATGTGTAAATATTTAATCAATATATCACAAAATGTCAGTGCAACTTACTAGTCGTTGAGATTATTTATATAAACCTATGACACTCAACATTAATATCACACATATAAAATATAACATATAAAATAATGGATAAAATACATTTTAAAATTTAGTTAAAGATAGTAAAAATTCGTTTGTGGCATCTTTTAATGGTTTGTTTTAACTGATCCATAGAGAATAGAAAAAAAAAAACAAAAACAGTATGATTAAAAATTAATTAGGTGTTCTTCATATTTTATTAATAGAAAGTAATGTATTAATCCTGTCTTGATGGTATTCAACATGTTTTGCATGCAGGTGTATTATGGTGTGTATATGTACAAGTAAGTCTTCATTTCATTTTTGATGTTTTGTCAGTAAAGAACAATAAATGTTGCTCAGTTTATCTATATCAGAATTTTTATTTATACAAGGCGTATTGGATTTTATGAAACACATTTCCAAGAAAACACGTTTAGAATGGTTTTTTTCCCTTGCCAAAATACAGGAATCCTCGAAGTTAAAATCATGTTTTAAACTTAATGCATGTTCTGTCAACGCGCATGCGTTAATTTTTTGGTTTTTATGTCGCGGTGATCTGACACCGTTTATTTCAAATGGTTTTTTCCCTGACCGTGAGTATTTAAATAGAAACTTTTTTATTTCCTGGGTTTTTCGGTCTAATGTAAATAAAACTATTTAACTTTTGCTTAAACGCTTTGGCAACTTTGCCATTTTCAATAAGCACTTTATTTAATTTTAACATTACATTTTACAATTAAATTTCATGGTTTACACTTTTTTACAAAGTTTAACATGGATTTAAAAAATTTGTATCTGACAGATGACATCTGACAGATATCTTAAAATAGGAGTAGTTTAGAGTCGTATCTTAAATATCCACCATAGTGCATTTAAAAAACAATTCAATTTATTAAATTATGATACATATTGGAAAGATCTTTGATGTGAGTCATATTATTGATAGCATTTGGATATTTTTTATGTGAATCATCTCCATTATGCATCTTTTATTGTAATTTTGTTGTTTTTCCAAAATCTGTACATTTTCAAAATCAATTGATGGCTGAGTTTACCGAAAGTACAAACAAAGGGCGATTGCCAAAAAAAAATTTGTAATAATTAACTGCAATTAATCTCCAAAGAAACAAATATTTACTCATTCTTGTTTTATATAAATCAAAAATTGCAGAATTTATAACATAAGATAATCAAAATGTACTCTTCTAAAGCTTTGTCTCTTTATTTGTGAAGCATACAGCATATATATTATAAAAACATGCCAACACTGCTAAACTGAAATTGTTTGTTCCATGTTTGACATTATCAGCTTGTACTTTTCCCTATAATCAGCTTGTACTTTCGGTAAACTCAACCCAGTTGATTTTTGAATCAATTTGATTGAATGAACAAAGTGTTAAGTTAATCAGAGGTTGGTGGTCCTCGTAAGATGGTTTGCGCGGGGAGGACGCCGTCTCAAGTGTGCTATGTACGATTAATACGCTCTCCATTAAAGCCCTAGAATAACTGAAAAGCAAGTTCATTTGGGCTGGAGTAGCTATTGTCTAAGGTGGTTCTTGTTTGTGTGCTGTTTTTTTTTTAGTTATCACATCACAATGCTCAAATATAATTTCTGGGAACAAAGCTGAGCTAAGGAGGTCCTGTATTTGTGGTTAGTGAAACCAAGCCGTTTTAGCAACATGTCTCCGAACACGGAACTCGCAGATGTTTGTTAGAGCTGTGAAAGTCCGTTTGAGCTATTAATAAAGAGTGGGTAGAATTTTTATGATTATTTTCCGAACAATGATTGTGTCAAAATTTTTCCCAAGCTCAGTTTATCTTCTATATATGTAATCGTTAAAATTTTTAGTTACTTAAAGTTTCTTTTTTGTTTCAGTTATGAGGGCTCTATTTATCATACGATTGGTAATCATACGAATATATTTCTATTTCTCATTCATATATTTTCTATCTATTTATCATTCATATATATTATCATATTATTATTATATATTATATATATATATATATATATATATATATTATTTATCTACGAATGGTCAAGGCCTAACCGTTAGATAACACAAATTAGTGTTAGCAAATTCGACAAGCCTTATCTAAAATGATTAATTACGATTTATTGATGTTCTCTTATTTAAATATTTTCTAAGAGGTTGATCTTATACGAAGAACCAAATTACCATGGTAGTCAGTAAGGCGAAATATATAAAATACAAAGCTTTTGGTTTTACACCAACATCACTGAAGAGGGGCATACATATACCTTGGTACCAACATTAACAGCCAATGGGATCACTCCAGTGAAATAAAACAACGCATAGGAAAAGCGAGATCAGCGTTCATAATGATGAAATCTCTTTTCAGAAGTCATGATTTACCACTTGCTACCAAAATCTCTCTCTCATTAGATGCTATGTATTTTCTACCTTATTATACGGAGTAGAGGCCTGGACACTTTCCGAAGCTTCCTTAAGAAAACTCGAGGCATTCGAGATGTGGTGTTACAGACGTATCTTAAGAATTTCATGGGTGGATCGTGTGACTAATGTTGAGGTCCTACGTAGAATAGGCAAGGAATGCGAGATTATTAACACCATCAAAGAGCGCAAACTAGAATATCTTGGCCATGTTATGAGGAATGAACAGAGATACGGCTTGTTGCAACTCATTCTTCAGGGCAAGGTATTTGGAAATAGAGGACCAGGGAGAAGAATATCTTGGCTTCAAAACATGAGAAAGTGGTTTAATACATCGACAACCGGACTATTCAAAATAGCAGTAGGCAAAGTTAGGATAGCCATGGTGATCGCCAACATCCGGAACGGATAGGCACCGTAAGAAGAGAAGAAGAGGTTGTAGTCCAGTCGTCAAAGATTTGACCTCTAAAAACCATACGAACAAGCTAAATTTTACTGAGAATATCAATTTGGGGGACCCAAAATGATGCAAAAAAAATTGTCACACCTACCCCTGAGTTTCCCAAATATTCCCTCGTAGTGGGTAAAAACGGAAAACATCGATTTACCAAGAATCTTAAGCCGTAGAAAAAAATATTTTAAACAAAAAATGTAGCTGAGATAATTTTCAACAGAAATGTTAGTTAGCACTTTTTGTATAGAATGAAACAGTCTCTCATACAATGTCAGTTATGCACGCGAAATCAGTTTTTTATATAAAATTTGTAACAACAACGGTAAAAATTCGGTACCCTTTGATCAGAGTGACCTATCGATAAATATTGGTTTTAAATGTAAAAAGTGCAGCTTTCGTATGTAATTTTTGCATTTTACCACAAATGAAGGCAATTTTTTACGATTTTCATAGGATCAATAAAATGTATCACTTCCATTGATCTATTTCTGTGTAATTTCCATTGTTAGAGCCTAATCTTCAAAATTTATAACATAAAATTTTGATTTTGAGATTTGGCAATATTTGAGATATGCTTAAATTAAACTTCCACCTTACAAATACTCTCTCGTCACGGGAAATGCTTCCACGAAGATGGAATTAAGTAGAATTTATAGCTTAAGTTGCACAGTTTTGAAAAAAGTACATATGCAATCGAAAAGAAAGAGTTTTAAACATTTTAGATCATTTGTAATGTGAACGTTTAAATTCAGCGTTTTTGGGCATATTTCAAATTCCTAATATTTGTTGCCAAAATTCAAAATCAAAATTTATGTCTCTAGAATCATCTAGTGAAAGCGACGACGATTTGTTTTCCCTAATAAGTGCAAATTTACTTCATATTAGATCAAGGGAGAAGAAGAAGGATTGGATACATCCTATGGTAAATAAATGAAAAAATAAAGGAATGTTGTACACGTTAGTTAACAAAATTGTGGGTAATCTCTTCCCAAGCAAGTTTTTTCTTTATTTTATTCGAATATTCATTTGAGCGAATATCCCAAATTGCTGGCTGTATGTCAACTTCAGTAATTAATTCATTTTTTACTTTTTATTTTCTATAGCTTCCATGATATATACAACATTTTCAAACACTCACAAAAGCAATCAAATAAAACCGCTGCAAAATAGTCACACGTCTGTGTTGAAGCACGAGATATATATTACTGATGTGCCGTCAGAAGTCATAAAACCGCCGACGGCGTATGGTACTCAGCTGACAAACGACGGCTCTTCTGTATTACACAACATAAGTACCATAGACGGGAGACCGCTTTCAACGCCGCCGCGGCAGCTGACGCGGCGCACGCCGCCCTGTCTGTGTTTAACTTTATCCTATAAAGCCATAAAATATATTTTCTGACTTACCTTGTACAGTTAAAAGAGAAAATCCTATACTAACAACGCATAAAACTGGCTCAACTTGTGCTACTTGCATTGCCAACCCTGCTCCACTATTGAATCCAACGAGAATGATATTTTTACCAGGATACTCTTCTCTTATATCTTGTATTTTCCCCCTGGTAATTGCAAAAAGTTGGTCCAGTATACTGGGAATGGTCATTCGATGACCAGTTGAACCTGTAAAAATATTTTTATTGCCACTATTCTTACCACTATTCTTAATCTTACTAGAAATTATATATTAAAAAATAACTGACCGAAGCTCGTCTGTATGGTAATAACTGTAGCTAAATTGGTAAGTAATTTTGTCCACTTTTGTACCATCTTGGACACTGCAGTACCTGATGGCACAATCAGTATAATAGGAGTTCCCGGTAGTTTCTTTGGTTTATCCTGCATTAAACTAGTGGACACAGGATCCCATGGTTTTTCTAATAAAGGTGCTATATTTGCGTTATTCAACGTATTCGTTCTATTTAAGGTTGAAGATACATGCATCATTTTATCCACAAAATTGGGAAGTTTTGATTTAAGAGTCTAAAAAAATAAAGCATATATAATATCAAGGTATGTTTAATAATAAAGTGTTTAGCACTGAAAATCATTATCATTATCGAGATCAGTGGTGCAACAGCACTTAGAAGCAACTATTATTTTAGTGGGAACAAGCCACAATTGAAGTCTAAAATTAAGTTTATTGACGTTTCAATTTTCACCTGGGAAATCGTTCTCAAAATACAAACATTAATAAATTAAGCTTAAATAATTAATTTCTATTCCCATTTCAATATTAATTGCTTTAAGATGCCACAAGAAAATAGCTTCAGAACAATATTAAGAAGCCCTTAGAACGTGTGGTCCTTATTAAGTTACCTACGCCATATATAGTTCTGTTCTTGTTTTTCCACCTATCTTATTATCTTGTTCCTTGACCTACCGTAGTGCCATCGCCGATATAAAATATGCTCAGCCTGTTTCATTTGACATCTTGTGATTAAGTACATTATAGTCGGTTCGCTATTCCCAGTCCGAATTGTCTAGTGAATTTAGTAATTATTTTTTTGTGAAGTTAGTTACTTTTTGACAGACTAAAAGTGGCTGGAAATTACTATACAACTAAGCACACGTACTCATATCCAATATTAGTAGTAAAAAAAACTCAATAGTAAATAGTAAATAAAATAGAACTTTACGAATTACCGACAATCAATATTTATTTTTCTGTACGATAGAATAAATATTTCTGTTAAATTATAACAACTGAAATATATTTTTTAAATATATACTACCCAAAATTTTATGGGTTTAGTATACACTTTCATTATTAATACTATTTTTTTTTTTTAATGAAATAAGTCTATAATAAGAGTTTATTTAAGCTGTTAATACTGTGAGCTAAGAACTTTTGTGTTGTAGGTTTCCAGCTATGAATCTGTCAAAATGTGCCCGAGTTGAGCGAATGAACCTTATTAGGTTAATATTAGTGACTTATTCGTGTTTCCAGCCTGGATAAATATTACAACTTTTAGGTAGTACGATATTTTTACTATGTTCCTCAGTTCTTTATTATGAAAACATTGAATCATACATGATACATACATACTGGCTTCAGAACTTGTTTATATATCATTAGCTTATTATGTATTGTTACGATAATTATGGCGTTTATAACTATAAATATATGATGACTAATTCTGTTTTCTGTTCCAGTAAATTCGAAGTTGTTTACAGAAACCTTTAGACCCCAATTTTATGAGTCATCCACGTCTCGAGGCTTTTCAAACAGTTGAAAAACGAGTCGAGCGCCTTCACGAAAATACGAGATTATTCGATGGGGTTCCATTATAATGTAGAAGGTCGCCGAACTTTCGAGATAACAACAGTTTTTGTACATAAACGAAAGATTTTTTTTCCCGATTTTCTTCGAAGGAGCCAGTACATAAAATAAAATAAGATAAAATAAATTAAATTAATATAAAATAATAAAAGCCATCGCTCCGTGTGTAGACGATAAGAAAGCTATGCTTCCCCTTCTGGGTCACTCCTGGAGTGGCACGTACCGTTATTTTAAACGGTATTCTCTATATCCTAACTTTAAAGGTTTCAAAGTTAAGTGGCTTTAAAATAAAATTATAAAAAAATATTTGTGGTAAAAGTACTAGTCGGCAATTTTTTACATGTCATTCTTTCATCTCTCATGGTATTTTAAACGGTTCTATACAGGGTGCGGCATTAATGCGAGAAAACCCAATTACTCATTTATAGTAAGAGATACGAAAAAAAATTATTTAGGTAAAAGTTAACGAATAACTAAGAAATCACAGTACGTTTAGGTACAAGCATTGTTTAAAAAAGAATAATTGGCCACCGCAATGTATAAATTTGTTTGATTCTAATTGAGACAGTCGCGAGATGTCACCACTCTTTCTGTCTCAATAAATTTTAATATACGATTGTGTGTTTGATATAGGTTATACTAGATGGTGCCATATGAAAATATTAAAGACTAATTGAACGTCCATTTTTGTTCCTCTGAATTAAATTAACCAGCGTTGCAATATTTCACCGACATAGTAGCAACAGGTTTAGTTAGAAATAAAAATGTTACAAAAGGGACCATGAATCACAATTATTCATTCAAAATAGAGTTATTATTATCAAGGAATTTTTAATATAGTAAATGTCGTGTCTACAAAAATAGTATGTAAAAATACTGTGGCTTTACATGTATGTAAGTTTAAGGAATTTACATTTTTTATTTTATTTGGAAGTATATTAAAAACATTTGGCCCGGGGTTAGTAAAACATTTTAATGCTATGTGTTTAAAACATAAAGAAAAACCTTTGTACTTATTAGGATGTAGTTGTCCATAGTTCAAATTGATGGGCAACACTCAGAAGAAATGAGGATCTGTAGAGGAGTTAGACAGGGATGTGTGTTATCACCACTTTTGTTTAACTTATAATCTGAAGAAATTTTCCAAAACACGCTCAATAATATCGAAGCGGGAGTCACCGTTAACGGAAAATTAATTAATAATTTAAGATATGCAGACGACACTGTGATCATAGCAACGAGTATAGAGGATCTCCAACATCTTATCGAAAGCTTGAGTATAAATAGTGATGAGATGGGAATTACTATAAACGCTAAAAAAACGAAGAACATGCTGATACAAAAAGGCCACAAAATATACATCACCTATTGACAATAAATGGTAACGTGATAGAACAAGTAAAAAAATATCAGTATTTGGGAACTTTGATCAATGAAACCAATGATCATACTGTAGAAATAAACAGACGAATAGAGATTGCCAGATCAGCATTTATACGAATGAAGCCACTTCTAACGTGCAAAAATCTAAATTTGGAGATCAGACTACGTACCATTCGCTGTTATATATTTTCAATATTATTATATGGAGCTGAGACTTGGACATTAAAAAAATGTAATTTAAAAAGAATCGAGGCCTTCGAACTCTGGTTATACCGCAGATTATTGAAAATATCATGGACTGATAGAATTACAAATAAAGAAGTACTGGAGAGGGTTGGTAAAGAAACAGAACTAATCACCACTGTACAAACCAGAAAACTGGAATACCTAGGCCACGTGATGAGGGGACCAAAATATGAAATTTTGAGACTGATAATACAGGGAAAGATTCAAGGAAGAAGATCTGTTGGCCGAAGGCAGAACTCATGGTTAAAGAATCTACGTGATTGGTACCAATGCAGATCGATTGATTTGTTTAGAGCAGCAAGTTCTAAAATAAAAATAGCCATTATGATTGCCAACCTCCGTAGGGAGACGGCACTCTAAGAAGAAGACTTATTAGGAAAAAAAAAATAGTTATTTAGAAAGGAATTTTATCGGATAATGCAGGCATTCCATAATATTAGAAAGAAAGTGATTTTGAATTAAAATAATGTTACTTCCGTAATAAATAAATGGTTTTTTACAGATGGCTGGATATATTTATTCTTATTACAAATGTGGTTTATCACCGTATAAAACTCATGGATTGAGAATGTTTAGATTTCCGATAAAGAATCCTTCAGATCGTCAAACATGGATATTACACTTTGGTACGTAAATACATATGAACTTTTATATTCGTCTATTTTACACCGTTTCCGATCCGCAATTAACTTTTTTTTAACATCCCATTTATTTACAATCTGTAATAATGATTACAATAAGTAAATTGTAGAATTAAATTATAAGAGACTAGCAGGAGACTGTTCAGTGACAATAACCTATTGAGTTATAATTCTAGTAACAAAATTATTTGTGACTCTAATATTATGTTTATAATACAATTTTGCCTGAAGTCTCATAAGGTTCTTCGCTAGCCTGTTGGGGTGGTTTTATAGCCGTCTGTCATATTTTTGGGAGTAACTGGCAATTTCTTCTTTGACAGTTTTCATCTGAATATCGCGGTTGATGAATTTATTGGGCATGTACCACGGTGCATTTGTGATAATGCGCAAGGTCTTCTTGCTTTCGTGAACTTTAATTCGCTATGTTTGTAAAAAAATCTTTATTTTGTCGAGATTGGTCTGAAGCAGTTGTGAGGCGATATACGGGTTTGAGCGAGCCGCAAGGATTGCTGTGTCGTCTGCGTATATGGCTGTGACGATGTTTTGACTTGTAGGAATATCTGCTTGTAAAGTAGGTAGAGAACAGGTCCAAGGACACGACCCTGGGGTACTCCAGCATTAATTGGATATAAGTTAGTGCACTGATCCTTTACTTTTACAAGGAAATGCCGGTCGGAAAGATAGGACTTAAGGGTTAGAAAGTAGTTAAGAAGGACTTATTTTGTATAGCAGACCAGTGTGCCACACTTTATCAAAAGCCTGCGAGATATCCAAAAAGGCTGCAGAACACTATTTCTTCTCTTCTAAGGTTTTGTTTATGGAATTGCAGATTCGGTGAATTTGCTCAATGGTAGCATGCTGTTGTCTAAATCCAAACTGGTGGTTGGGTATGAGCTGCTGTTGTACGAGCATTGGCTGTAATATGTCTAGTAGTAGTTTTTCAAAAACCTTTGACATCACTGAAAGTAGACTGATAGGTCTATAGGACTTAACAACTTCTACAGGTTTGCCTGGTTTGGGTATTAAAATGATATGTGCAACTTTCCACAAAAGGAGATAGAAACCAGTTCTTAGTATTGCGTTAAAAATTTGTGTTAAATATTGCACTCCTTTCTTGGGAAGTTCTGTTAGAATTCTTGCATTGATTAAGTCGAACCCTGAGGACTTCTTCGGAGTCAGATCTGTTTGGATTTTGTTGAAAACTTGTTTGGCAGTGAATTTCTCCAATGGCGCTTCTAGTTGGTATGGAGATTCTAAATACAATTGTATATTATCTTCTGCATCGGGGTTGTTGTTTTGAGTATGTGGTTGGAACACTTCCTCCAGGTATTTCGCAAAGACTGTGGCCTTTTCTTTGTTACTTTTGGCCCATTGTCCGTTACTGGCCGGATAGGCGGATTAGAAAGTTGTGGTCGATTAATTTTTCGTCTTGCCTTCCATAGTGAGTATTCGGAGGCTTCCATAGCAGATAGATTTTGTAAATATCATTTTATGTCATTGTTTTTATTGTTGTTTAACAGTGTTTTTAATCTTGCTGTAGCTTAGTTTAGTCTATTTCTATTCTGAAGTGCTCGGATTCTGTGCCAGATTTTCCTTAGTCTTAGTTTTTCTGCAATTTTTTCTTTTATTTAGTTAGGTAAGTCTTTTTGTACGATTGCTTTTGTTTGTGTAGGTCTTGACTGCCAACCAGCTTCCTGAATTATCCTATTTAATTGATCTACTGCTTCGTCAATATCGCCATCAGATTTTAGTGGGATGTTTAGATCCAGTTTGCCATCAAGAATAGCCCGGAATTGAATCCAATTGGTATATCTATTACAAGATATGGCTGAGATTCTGTTTCTAGGACATTTGTGGATATCGTGACCATGACAGGAGAGTCGTCGGATAAAAAATCAAAACAAGATTGTGATGTCTGAGATTCGACTGGTATTCCTTTGGTCACACAGAAATCGAGCAAGTCTGGAATTTTGTTTGTGTCTGTGGGCCAGTATGTGGGCTCTTAGTGGATATGTATTTAAGGTTGTTGGTTTCCATTGCCATATATAATTGCCTACCTTTCGGAGTTGTTAACCTGTATCCCCAAAGAGTGAGTTTTGCGTTATAATCGCCGCCTACTAAAAATCTGTTTCCAAGGGCGTTGAAGAATTCTTGGTATTGATTTTTGGCTATGGTATGTCGTGGTGGACTGTATATTGCAGTTATTGTTAAAGGACCGTTCCAGTCTTCCATGCTAATACTTGTTGCTTGTATATAGTATCTTTTAAACTTATTTAATTCATGGTGTTTTATCCATGACTTGATTATGATTGCAGTTCCTCCATATGTCTGGTGTTATATATTACATAGTTGGGAATTTTCAGATAACTTTTATTTGTAAAGTGTATTTCAGATATTAACATTATGTCGATGTTGTGTATTAATACAAAAGCTTTAACCTCTTAGCCCATTGGCATTCCAAATCCAAAAATTCAAATGAGACAGTCGATATCACCAGCATTCTGCTTATCTTTAGTTAAATATAAAAATAAAAATCCAGTTTTTGTCGTGAAACAAATTAAGTGATTGTTGTGGGACCCAAAAAACTAAAATGAACTTGGCTTCTACAGCGATATATTCTGAAATTAAACCAGCCGAGGAATTGCGAGTCAACCACGAGTCAACAGCCAGTGGCGTACGATCCACAATACCAAATGTGCACTGATTATTGTGTACTGACCATTACAAGGTAATATGCAAATTTCTCATCTGCAAATACGTCTTACTTTCAACCCTTACACCAACACCAATGTATTAACCCACCTTCCACTCCTCTAAATCAATCCGAAATGTGGAAAAAAAGTCAAAAACTCCAACAAAAGCAACGAACTAATCCATACAAAAGAAATGTAAAGTAAACAAAAATAAACGATTACTGGCTGAACTCGCCGACTTCAACTTCTAACAGATTCGATGCACTAACTAGTAAATGAAAAGATGATGAAATTAATGATAATGAAAGCATAAGTGAAAAAGAGAACATAACCAAACCGCCTCCAATATTTATTAAGGGGGTTAAACGCATACCCCTACTTATCGAATTACAAAACCAAAAACTGATGACTACTATAGTACAATAAAAAAAGCCCTAGCGGAAAAGAAGACAGAGTTTCATATTTATCAGATAAAAAACGAGCGAAGTTTCTGGGTTGTTCTTAAGAACATGCATTACTAGATGGACAAAAATCTTATAAAAAAGGAGATAGAAGAGAAAGGTCACACTGTTAAAAATATTTGGAACATCAGACACCCTAAAACTAAAGACCAGTTATCCATGTTTTTCATCGACCTGGAACCTTCTGATAATAATAAAAATATATATGTGACACAGAGTTTCTATTAAACCATAAGATTAAAATTGAACCACCGTACCAAAAAAGAGAGATACCACAATACTCTAAATGTCAACGATACGGACATACCAAGTCATACTGGCACCTTAGACCACGCTGTGTAAAGTGCACTGGGGATCATGCAACAGAGAAATGCACTAGAAAAGAAAGAAGTGCCAACGTCAAGTGTGTACTCTGCGAGGGAGACCACCCAGCAAACTACAAAGGTTGTAAAGTATACAAGGAGCTACATTACAAAAAACTTCGTAACGATTAGACCCAAGCCTAACATGCCGATTATTCACTCACAGCATGTTCAAGCAGGAGTTACCTACGGCCAACTAATTAATAACTCACAAGAAATTCCTAATAGTAATACGAATCAAACAGAAGTAACTAGTACCACTATTCCCGTCTCAAATGACATGGCTGAACTAAAGAATATGTTAAAAGTCCTGAGGGAACAAATGGGTACAATGTTAAATCTGCTCACCACCGTCGTTACTAAATTAAATGTGCTATGAAAATGTGCTAAATTTCAAATAGATTGACCAAATAGTTATTCAATTTGTTTATCCTGGAAAGCGATTATTTAAACAACTGTTTGTTGAGCTACCCCAGTTTAAAGAAAATTAAGGTTTTACGTGCCATAGATGTCAAGATATTGCAAATTTTGCAAGCGCGCTTTAAGTTAAAGTTCCAATCTAAAAAAAAACGGAGCTCGGATTTCTACCCTCTACTTGTTCGTGGCGGTATTTTAAGAACCATGATTTTAACGGGTTATAAATTTTTACTCCTTCACTATATATGTCATCTATAAGTTCGATCATACAATTTAGATCTTCATTTAGAGTACTTTCAATTTTCAGCTCTTAATGTTAATAAACAATAAAATTGTGATTTTAAGAATAAAATGCTTTGTTTTAAGTATACAATGCTCTCTTGGCTCGTAATGGTCATAGAAGGTTCTGTTTTTTTTTTCACCAGCTTTTCATTACGGATCTATACCGGGTGGTGAATCGTCCAACGGGCCATAGGAAACTCAATGGGAAATTTTAAATTGTTGAATTGCTACTTCCATTATTATTTTAGATCAAAAGTCATAAAAAACTATTTGTAGAGGACTAAATTCTAAATTAAATACAAATGTTAAAACCGTTCTACAAATCAAATGTACTTCAAAATTTTGCAAAAATATAATAGATTTTTCAGACCACCCCTAAAAGTTAGGCCACACGTAATACAAGAATATATTATAACGTGTGTGTTTTATCATATTGATGTCAGATGTTTGACAATTTGAATTGTCAATTTTTTTTATTTTATGATTAAATTATAAACAATGAATTTTACTAAATACTACTACTGAACAATATTACTTTGTGAACAATAATTTATATTGTTTACAAATCGATCAATATAATGAAATGTACTCAGTTGACGAAAAATCGCATAATGTTGTATTCAGACAATAGCGCGAACCTTTTCCTGTCACTACCGGATCTTTATTTAACGTAAGATATTCAAATACACTACAATATAATTCCATGTTAAGTTATACAATTCAATGAATTCCAATATACTGTTACTGTGATCTTTATTCCTAATAATAATATTCGATAATTTCTAAACATAAAACTATAACAAATGTTATAATAAAACATGAATAAAACATTTTTATTATTGCTCTTTTCTCCTTAACTGAGTACATTTTTTAATCAACTTAATTTTTTTTTAAATAATAAATCACAAAATTTTGGCCATTTAAATCATAGATAAATATAATATAGTTGATTTAAATATTGTCAAATATTAGAAACGTCAATATGACAAAACGCAACACGTAATATACATTCTTTTCACGACGTCTGGCCTGACTTTTAGGGGTGGCCTGAAAAATGTATTATATTTTAGCAAAATTTTGGAATACATTTAGGTCGTAGAACCATTTTAACAATTGTTTTCGATACATATTTGAGTCCTCTACAAATAGTTTCCCATGACTTTTGGTGTAAAATAATTAGGGAAGCAGGAATTCAACAATTAAGAATTTCTCATTGAGTTTCCTATGGCCCGTTTGACGATTCACCACCCTGTATAAGTGTGTAGCATAAATGATATCAAAGGTATTATAAATGTTTATAAGCTTTCCCGGATAAACAAATTAAATAACTTATAAACTGTTTGCTCTATCTGGTTGATATTTAGTTTAGACACTTTAATAACTTATTAATTTCCATAATTTCAAGGAGCTATGTTACATGTCGTTACGCAAAAAATCAAAGTTATTATAATTTATAAATTACTGCAAAAATAAGGTTTTTTGCAACTATTTCGTTTAATATTTTTATGTATTTTAATTTGTATACTCTCAAAAATTACATAACTTTTTATGATCTACAACTCTAAAAAAGCTAAAAAATCTTATACAAATATTTAAAGTTTCTAAAAGGTATATGAGGGGTAGCTGATGACAATTATCTGAAGACGTACAGCTCATTGTGCTTTGGTTTTTCATTAAACAATCGTAAAAAGTGAAAAAAATAGTTTTTGCGTATAAAAGGTTTCTTATGCATGTTAGAGAAAAATTGTTAAAATAAAAGTTATAGATCGGAAAATGTTCTCTATTGATCGAGGCAATTAAAAAAAGCCCTTATTTTTAAACGACATGTAATACAACTATTTAAAATTGTGGCAGTTATTGAGTTTTTAAAGTGTGCTAAATGTCATACAGACCGACCAAACAGTTATTATTATATTTGGTAGGATTTACAAGTTATTCAATTTGTTCGATTTTTTGGGGCCTCGTTCTTAAAGTATATTAAAAATAACTTCAAGTTGTTTTTAAAAATCAGTTTGAAAAAGTGCAGATTTTTAGCTTATACACATTTCTAATAACTGACATTTTTTGTGTTATACACTTTTAGATAGGCTCAACGAAAAGCTGGTGAAAAAATATTAAAAAAAAAACAGAACCTTCTATGGCCTAGAGGAAGTCAAATAGCATTTTTTCTTAATTGTTATTAACATTAAGAGCTGAGACTTGAACACAGTGTAAAATAATATCTAAATTTTATAATTCGACTTATAGATGACATACACAGTAAAGAAATAAAAAGTTATAAAACATTAAAATAATGGTACTTGTAAAATATCGCCACAGAATTGGGAGAACTGTCAGCTGCAATATCTTTATTATTGGTCATGGAAGGTTCTATTTTTTTTAATTGTGCGTTTTCACCAGCTTTTCATTGAGCCAACTTAAAACCGTGTCACATAAAAAATATCACATTGCTCGTCTCAGTCTGTCGATATACCAATAATCTTTTCAAATAACATTGAAACATTTTCCAACACAGACTTTAGTTCATTGCGCAGGTCTTTGCCGGTTGTAGTATCTTGCGTTGGAATCAGTGAACACACTTCTTCGGTAATAAAAAATTTGGTGTCAATACTACGTAAAAATATAGCCAGTTGTGCTGTATCGCTAATATCGCAACACTAATTACGGGCCAAGGAACAGTATTCAAATTTTGCAATGCATTCACGAAGCGTTGTTGTTATGTTCTCGGACCAGTCTTCAATTCTGCTCGCAATTCTGCATCTTGACAAGTTAATGTTTAAGATAATATTTATTTTATTAGGAAATGTTATTTCTGCAATAGCAGTCAGACATTTTTGTATCATCTGTCCATCCGTAAAGGATTTCATTTTTGTACTCGTATTTGACAAAAACTAGCAAACCTAGCCTTTACTGCCCTATTTCATGAAACAGCTTGATTTTTAAAAATAGCCTGTTGTTTTCTAAAGTTTTTCTTAATTTGCTATAAAACTTATTTATCCAAAGTTGTCTTGTTCAGTTTTTTTATTGTTGTTCATGTTTTGTATCGTAATGGCTTTTTATATTATATTATTTTAATGTCGACACAGTCTCTGAGCATATTAAGCATACAGTACAATAATACAACTTTAACTTCGACAAAAGTGAAAAAATAATAAAATTTACACTTTTGTTAAAAATACCTGGCCTCATCCGCAATCTTTTGTTTTTTGTTTGCTTTTTTATACATATTCAGTGATTCTGCAGTATTCACTGCCTTCCCTCGCTCAACCGTTTCCATCTCTCTCTGTTGTCCCATTCTCCATCGTTTACGCCTCTCTTACTCATGGCGTCGTCTACTTCGTTCCTCCAGGATCTTCAGGGCCGTCCTCTTTTCCTCCTTCCTATGGGGCTCCATTCGGTTATTCTCTTTATCCATCTGCTGTCGCTAGTTCTTCTTACATGTCCATACCACTTTAGCCTTTTTGGTTCTATATATGTTAGTATGTCTGTTTCTATTGATGTTCTATGCTTTATTTCTTCTTCGAAGGCATTCCATCTCTGTTGCTACTATCTTACTGCTGTTTTTCTTATTTATAATCAAATTTTCAGCCCCATATGTCACAATACTTCGCACTAGTGTTTTATAAATCTGTGTTTTTGTCTTCATATTTAGGTGTCTATCTCACCCTACTGAGTTATTTTGTCGGATTGCTGTTATTGTTTGTCCTAATCTTTGTGTAATTTCTTCATCTGTTGTTGCCTTTTTCGTGTTATAAACCCCAAGTATTTGTATTTATCCTTTCCTTTGATTGTTACTTTGTCATCAAACTGTAGATCTTCTATGTCTTCTTCAATTGTAGATAGATACATACTCTGTTTTCGTGAGGTTAACATCTAGGCCAGCCTTGGTATATTCTTCTTGTAGTTTCTTCATCATGTAGCTGAGGTCGTCTTGGTCTTGTGCAATCACTACTTGATCGTCTGCAAAGCTTAACGTATATAGGTATTCGTTCCGTACCGATACTCCCATGCCTTCGCATTTTCTTTTCCATGTAGTCAAGGCTTTCTCTAAGTATATTTTGAATAGGGTTGGAGATGTGGAACAACCCTGCAGGAGCCCTTTTGTTGTGATGAAGTCTCCTATGATTCTTGTTCTCACTTTAATGGACACTTTATTTTCTTTATACAGAGCTTTTGTAGCTTCTCTGAGTTCCGTCCGTATTTCTAATTTGTACATCGCCTCCCATAGTTCTGACCTTGGTACAGAGTCATACAGCCGTTCTCAGGTCCACAAATTCCAAATGTATATCTCTATTTTTTGCTTTTTTCTTTTCCAACAGTTGTTCCAGTGTGTATATGTGGTCTATGCATGATCTTCCTACCGTGAAGCTTGCCTGATCCTCCCCAATTATGCCTTTTATCGCTTGCTCTATCTTTTCTCGCAGTACCTCCCCATATAATCTTCCTATTGATGCCTCCGTCCATTCTTTTGGGAGCTGTTCTCCATTTATGGCTTTCTGAAATATCCATTGTATCATTCGGTGTAATTTCTTTGATCCGTATTTTATAAGCTCAGGTGAGATGCATGCAGGTCCCGGTGCTTTCTTATTTTTGATTGCTTTTATTGCCGTTCTCATGTCCCTATCTGTTATTTCTATTTTTTGTTGTGGGGATCTGCTTCCTCTTCGCCCGTTTTCTTTTCCAATGAGTTGTGGTCTGTGTTCTGTTAACACTTGCTTGTAATAGTCCTTCCATTCTTTGTCCTTTGTATATTTCCCAATTTAATTTGTTCTTTTGAGTTTTGTTTCAATCCTCTCACTACTTTCCATGACTCCGAAGTTCTTGTACCTCCTACGTATGTTTCAATATTTAAGCAGGTTCTTTCCCATTCTTCATTCTTTTGTTGTGTTATTTGTTTTTTCACTTCTCTATCTTTTTCTCTATATTCTTTATAAACTTCATCGTTGTTGGTAGTCAGCCATTTTCTGTATAGTTGCGTTTTTTTCCATTATTTTTTTGTTGTTGGTTCATTTATTTCATAATAGTGCTGTTTATTTGTTATATGTTCTTTTTCTCCAAGGGCTTCGAATGCTGATTGTTTTATACTCGCCTTTATATGCTCGTATATTTCTTCGATGTTGCCGTATCTAAATTCTATTAATTTTTGGTCTAGACGTTGTTGGTATAGTTCTCTTATTGACTGTTCTTGGAGTAGTTCTATATTGTATTGTTTTTCTCTTATAGTGTTCAACGGTTCTTCTGTAGAGGGGGTCTTGTTATGTTTCCAATTAATGCCCATTTTTGCTGTCAGTAGTTTATGGTCCGTTCCACATTCTGCTCCTCTTCTGACACACACATCTTTGATCTTTATTGTGATATCTTGTTTGATTATTATGTAATCTATTATCAATTTCAACTTTCGTGTTTCTTGCGTCCATGTATATTTATGAATATTTTTTATGTCTGATTTTTATGTGATCCGTTTGTGATTTTTAGGTTGTTTAGTTCGCATATTTCAATCAGACATTCTCCGTTATCGTTTTGTTCATCCTTTCCAAATTTTCCCACTACTTTATCGTTTTCTTTCCTTCCGGTTCTGCCGTTAAGATCTCATGTTATTATTATCTCCACGTTCTTCTTAATTAGCTCTATATGATGTTGAAGTTATTCCGTGAAATGTTCTTTGTCTACTCTCGGGGAATCGTCTGTTGGTGCATATACTCCGAATATCACTGTTTCTTTACCGTATATGTCTATATGCATTTTAATTATTCTCTCGTTGATTGGCTCCCATTTTCTAACCCTGTCCTTCCAATTATTTTTTATTAGCATTCCCACTCATGCCTTTGCTCTACATTCTTTATTAACTCCGCTCCAGCAGTGGATATAGTCTTCTATTGTTTCCGTTCCATTTCCTTTCTTTTGTTACTAGTATGTCGATGTTGCTTTCTCTAAACTCCTTGATCACTTCCGTCACCTTTTGCTTCCATCCTTGTACATTCCACGTTGCACATATGAATGTTCTATGTTTCCTTTGTTTTGATTTTTGGTTGAGCTTTAATAAGACTTTTCTTCAGCCGCCCATTCTGTATCAGACGTTGTTGTTTCTTCCGCCCTCTCGACCATTGTGACTTTTCCAACCATCCTCTGTTCTCGAGACCGTTGACCGGTTTTCACCTGTACCCCAGGTAGGGACCCTCACAAAGTGCTATCAGCCGGGTCAGGTGAACCCAATTTTTTTTTAGAGGTGTTACTCCATTATCCCTCCCCTTTTATTCGGGCTTGGGACCGGCTGCATCGGTTATAGAGCTACTCAATTCACCCCATGCCAATCCAGGCAGAGTTGTTTGCTTTTTTGATATGCTATTATGGATTAAAAATTTGAAAATTAAAACAATTTAATTAATTTTAAATAATTGAATTAAATATAATAACTTGAAGGTTGTTGTCGATTATTTTGTAATATTACATTGAACTAAGACATCAAGACAAATAGTTTTGGTTCAGTGGAAAGTGAATTGATTTTTCATAACCGAGAACCGAGTTCAAACCGTAACAGCATTATTTAAAAAAAGATATTCTTAATTCACAGAATATTGATATCAAATATGGAACAACCATCTAGTGTTAACTTTATGAAGACGTCCCAGAATCTTTTTCATTCAATGTAACCCAACTTATTACATTCCTCGAAAATTCCTTTGGCACCAACGACCCTGTAACTGAAGCCAGTAAATTTTCTACTAACATACTCTCGTTAATAAAAGATCTTGAAGCTTTATTCCGATCAAACAGATCTCACATAACAACTGCTCCCTAACGATGGTTATACAAGTGACTCCTCCGTTCTTTCTCAATAATTTTTCTCACCTTTCTCCTATATCATCTTTAAAATGTAATAACATTCAGTTTGATACAATGAAATTGCGATGCTAGAAAGAGTTATTAGAGATTATTTCTCATAATCCATCTTTTGTCTTCAAGAAACAAATTTTAAAATCAACCATTAAGCTAAACTTAAAAACTTTGAAGGATATCATCATATTCGCACAAACTGTACAAGGACCAGTTGTGGTACCTCAATTTTTGTTTCCAGTGATGTAAATCTCCTCTCTTCTACCGTTAACTACGACTTTAGTAGCAGTAGCGCTTACTATCCCTTCTGACCAACTCTCAATGAAGAAGAGATAGTCGATTTAATATTTCAACTCCCACTCCCGTATATTCTTGTGGATGACTTTAAATAACAGAATCTGGGGCTTTTTCAGTACTTTTGGTAAAGGCAAATTATTGAAAACATCGTAAATTGTTCAGATATCTTTCTGTTAAATACTGGACACTCATTTTAACATCTCTTTAGGATCATTTTAACTCATTTACCTTAGCCTTTGTGACCCCAAAATTGTACTGATTGGATAAAATTTAATTCTAAAAGTGAAATATTATTATTTTCCTTAATTAGTACAGAGAATATTAACATTACTCTAAATTTGTTTAACGAATGCTTACTTAAGGTTCTCGAATAACATATCGGTTAAAAACCATATCTTCTACTCACAAAATGGTACCCTAGTGGATTGTAATAACGCCATCCGTTTATCCAAGATCGCTTTAACTAAATATCGGCTAAATAAAACGGGGGAAAATCTTCTAATATACAAACAATTTAAAGCTAAAGCCAAATTAAATAACAATAAATAAAAAAGATCCTTATGGCAAAATTACACTTCCTCCCTAATACAAAATGCAAACTCCACTCATTTATGAAAAAAATTATTTCACAAATCCAAGGCAATAACCTTAACCTTAATAAAACATAATTCGCCAGGTGAGAAATCTTATGATTTCTCTTGTTGTTAACCTTAATAATATCCCTTATATATTTTTAAAAAATCTCTCCAATACATCTCTCTCTAAACTTTTTGAAATTTATAACCTTATCTGGAACACACATAAATACCCAGATATTTGGAGCGACCAACCCTCTATATAACTCCTAAATTTGTTTGATCTGTTTGTTGAAAAAGTCTTTTCGTCCGATTTCTTGTACTTGTACCACCTGCAAACTTCTTAAAAAAATTATCAATAAAAGACTCACTGGGTTCCTTGAAAAGTATAATATTAACCCCGACGCGACGCTTAATCCAGTTTCCGACGTAATTGGACATTTCTCAAGCAATCAATAATCAACAAGATGACGTAGCAACTATATTTGAAATTGAAGAGGCATTTGTTTTAATCTCCAGAAAAGCAATTATTGACAAACTCTCTCACTATAATTTAGATGGTAATATTTTCTTATTTTTAAAAAACTTTCTTACTGGAAGAACCTTCAAAGTCCTTGCCAATGGTAAATTTTCTCAATTTTTTCTTAAAATCAAGGTGTCCCTTAAGGATGTGTATTAAGTTCAACTCTATTCATTCTTGCAATCAACGAAATTTGCAGGTCCTTTCTTGTTCCCATCAAATATGTTCAATACGCTGATGGCCTAATCATTTACTGCCATGGTAAATCTGTCCCCACCACATGCAAACTTAGACAAAGTGCAGTAAATCTACTTCAGGATAAATTTAACGAACTAGGATTATCACTCTCAGACCAAAATCAAATTAGTAAAATTGTCCAGAAGGATTTCGACTCCCTTACCCCTAATTTTAATTAACAATTCTTCACTTTATGTTAAAATTCTCGGTTTGATATTTGACTCCAGATTACAAATCGAAAGGCGCATTATTTTGAAGCTCTTACAAAAAATATCAATTTTAAAGGTTTTTCTTCACTTTCACAGTATCACTTGCAGTGATAAAGACACATTAAACTAGTGGTCTGGAAGAAAGTGTATATTTCGTGCATAGGTAGTTTAATTAAAAAAAAAACGACATGGAAGAAATTCCACCAAAGCCTCCAGATAGAGGGAAATTTTATGTAGAATTTGGAGAAGATAGAACGATGGAATTTGAAGAATTAAAAAAAAATAGCAACATAACAATAAATAAGGTAACAAATGAAAAAAACCAAACAATTAGCACTAACGAGGTAAGTAACCAATTTGATTTTAATAACGATGCTTTGACACAATTTAATAAAATAGATAGATCAGTTAATCCAAATTTAAATAAAGTTATAAATTTAAGATTAAATAATACATATAAATTAGGAGATAGTGCACCATACATAGTACATATAGAAAATAAAAACGGTAATATCGGCAAATTACACAGGATAGGCACGGCCCGATTAATTTTACGTTCAGTACCTGAAATTGAAAATAATATCACACAAATCACGGTAGTTGGAAGGAATAAAATTAAGGTAGAACTTAATAATTTTACTAGTGCTAATAAATTAATTGAATCTGATAATTTAAAAAGCAAACAGTACGAGGCATATATTCCAACGTTTTTTACCCAAAGAAAAGGTGTTATAAAATTTGTAGATAAAGAGATAGAAGAGGATGATTTGTTATCATTAATTCAACCTAGGTTTGGAATGAGGTTTGAAGTCTTACATGTAAAAAGAATAATGCGGAAAGTGGTACAAGAAAATGGATCAACTATCTATGTAAAAACTGGAACTGTAATAGTAACGTTTAAAGGTCAGTCCATACCTACCAACGTAGTAATAGAAAAAATGATATACGAGGTTGAAAATTACACACCCAGAATGCAACAATGTTTAAAGTACTTGAGATTTGGGCATATACGTGTTCAATGTAGGGGAAAAGATAGGTGTGAAAGATGCGGTGAAGAACATAATAAATCAAATTGTTCCAATCCTAACAATCTATTTTGTGTATTGTGCAAAGGAAAACATAGCCCTACTGACAAGGGAGCAAATTGTACGGAAAGGGAAAAACAGGAGTATATTAAAAAGATTATGACTACTGAAAATATAACATATTACGAAGCTGATAATAAATATAGAAAATATTATTCTACAGTAAGTAAACAACAAGAAAAAACTTCAAATAAATATACAATTTATAAACGAAAACGATCAAATAGTATTAATTCTAGTAACGTAGACAGAGAGATAATGGAAGCGCACAGAAAAATCTTGCAAACTCCAAAAGTACAAAGTCGGCCTTGTTATAATTTTAACAGCCCTATTTATCATAATAAAACACAAATACAAAACGATAATCAAAGTAATATAGGAGAAATTATACTAAACTTTATTTCAACAACCTTAAATCAGATTAATCACAATTTAGATGAAAAAACGTTAGAATTACTGAAAAACAATATTTTACAATTATTATTAAATCGTGATGGCTAGCATATCATTTCTTCAATGGAATGCAATGTCAATTAAAACAAATAAGGGTTATTTAGAAAAAATTTTATATGACAATAAAATAGATATAGGACTAATATCAGAAACATGGTTAAAGAAAAGTAGCTTTATAGTTTATTCGTCTTCCGGGTTTGGACCGTGTCATTTGTGAGTGACCCAAAAGTGGGTTCATCTCTTCACTTTTGGGTCACTCACAAATGACACGGTCCAAACCCGGAAGACGAATAAACTATAATTCTGACTCTGGCCGTGGAAGCCTACGATTTCAAAAGTAGCTTTATTAACTTTACTGGTTATAATATCTTTAGGAATGATAGGGATCATGGATATGGTGGTGTGGCCATACTATTGAAAAAAAAAATTAATTTTGATAATACTCCTACTTTTCATCCAATCAATGACGTAATGTGTAATAGCATATCAATAAAAATTAAAACCGGTAAAAAGATTAACATTTATTCTATTTATGTAAAACCAAATCTCAAAATTACGGTAAATGAATGGAAGAAGATTTTTAATAGTATGGAGAAGCCTTTTATAATTGGTGGTGATTTTAATAGCCACAATTATGTTTGGGGTTGTAGTACTGTAGACACTATAGGAAAAAATCTGTTAGAAGCTATTGAGGACTGTAATCTCGTACTTTTAAATAACGGCAAAGAAACTTTGATGCGTAGACCTAATAGTATTAATAAATCGGCCATAGACCTTACAATATGCTCAGCAAATATTAGGCATTGTTTCGATTGGGATGTTGTGGACAATACTTTAGGATCAAATCATTTTGCTATTGTTATAAAGTCAAATATTAATGTTAATAAAGCGGAATGTGTAAACACAAAATTCCAATGGAATATACATAAAGCGGACTGGTCTCTTTTCTCTTCTATCACTGATAATTTCATGGAATGCGATAATAATTTAGATTCCCAAAAATTTTTAAATAAATTAAACGAATATTGTAAAATATGCATACCGGAGAAAAGAACAGGGACTAGTCCACGATTTAGGAAAACTTGGTGGAATGACAATTGTAAAAAGATTATTCAAGCACAACAACTTACTTTACGCAAGTTTAAGTTACAGTCCAATATACAAAATTATATAAATTATAATAAGTGTGTAGCAGAAACGAAAAAAGTTATATTAAAAAGTAAGCGTAATGCATGGAAAATTTTTTGTGAACATTTAAACAAAAATACACCAATAAAAAATATGTGGAATCAAGTCAAACGTTTACAAAACATTTTTAAACCACAAATAAATCCAGTGACCGAAGGAGAATGGGTTGAGGAGTTTTTGAGAAAATTATGTCCAGATAATATATTTTCAAAAATTAATGTAATGGAAAGTAAAAACTCTAATCATCCACTTTCAGTGCCATTTAGTTTATACGAATTAGAAATAAGTCTTAAGAACAAGAAAAACACGTCTCCGGGAATAGATAATATACATTATATTATGTTGGCAAATTTACATCAAAAAGGAAAAGAAACACTATTAAAAATTTTTAATCAAATATGGCAATCAGAAGATATTCCAGATAGTTGGAGAGAGTACCGGGTGATTCCCATACTTAAAGCAAATCGAAATTCTGATTCGGCAGAATCTTATAGAGGTATTTCATTAAGCTCCTGCATAACAAAAACACTGGAAAGAATGATAAAACTTAGGCTCGAAAGATGGTTGGAAAAAAATAATAAACTATCACAAACACAATTTGGATTTCGTAAAAATCATTCTACTGCGGAAGCAGTGAGCCACTTGGTAACAGATATAAATTTAGCGTTTACGTCAAATTCTTCAGTAACAGCTCTTTTATTAGATATGGAATCAGCATACGACAACGTTAATTTAATTATACTGTACAACAAAATGACACAAATAGGTCTTCCCGAATGTTTCTGTCAAAAAATAATAAAACTATATGACTGTCGAAAAATTTATATATCGGTAAATTGTAACACAATTGGTCCAAGGCTAGCGATGGATGGTTTACCTCAAGGAGGAATATTAAGCCCATTGTTATATTTAATTTACACTGCTGATCTAGTAAAAAATTTAAACTCCACAAGAATTTTACAATTTGCCGATGATATAGTCATTTATCAAGAACACATTAAAATAGAAAATGCAGTCAAATCCATTGAAGAAGGAGTCAATCATATTAAAACATGGAGTGATTTACATGGACTAAATATCTCTGATTCGAAAACTAAATTATGTATTTTTTCAAGAAAACGAAAAGAGATACCCAACTACATCTTAATAAACAATGTCTCCTATCCAGTGCAAAAATATGTTAAATATTTGGGCATTACTCTTGATAGACAGCTTCTTTGGAAAGAACATATAGACAATATAGTTAAAAAAACAGAAAAGGGAATAATGCTTCTTCGATTCGTGTCACATTTACGATGGGGAGCAGATCCAAATATTTCTTTGTTATTATTTAAAAATAATATAAGAGCTATAATCGACTATGGATCAATATTATACAGTGACGCATCACGGATATAAGACGAAAAAAACTTGGCATCAGACTTTTAGTAAGATTGTACGAGAAAAAGTCAAGTTTAATATTCAAAATACACCAGCTGTTCTTAGCAGACTTAACAGAAAAATATTGGATAAAAAAGAAAACTCTAAATATAGTAGATTTATATTCAAAAATGACAATATATGATAAACAACTATATAAATATGACATAAACCCAAATTACAATATTGACTTCTATGTCATTTATATGATCAATATATGTTCTTCTCTAGAACAAGTTCAGGTATACTTCTTAAGGGACTACAGCAATTTACCTTTATCTTTAAGAAAATTAATGTTTATATCTGACAGTTCACAATTGTTCAAAGATTATTATATACTATATACAGATGCATCCAAAAGTATCGAAGGTGTGGGATGTGCATACTGGGATGACAATAATAAAAACAGTAAAATGTTTCAACTCAATTCCATCATGAGTATATACACAGCTGAATTAATAGCGATAGTGGAAGCACTAAAATATTTATCTAATATAGATCATTCAAAGTTTATAATTTATAGTGACAGCAAAAGTGCTGTAAGTAAAATTAGTGCTATAAATCCTAAATCAAAAGTAAATTACGTTGAATTATATATAATAAATAAAATTATAGAACTTCAGCAACAAGGCAAAACTGTTAAGTTGGCATGGATTAAAAGCCATTGTGGAATCACTGGAAATGAGATAGTAGATAAATTGGCAAAAAATGCTGTGACACAAGGAGTATTAACTGATTATCTTTGTACGTCTAGAGATATAGAATCAGACACGTTCAAAGAGCTTAAGAAGCAATGGAAAGAAAGGTATATTAATGAAAATATAAATACAGGAAAGCATTACAGAGCAATCAGAAACCATATTACGGATAAATCTTGGTTTGCTAAAATGGAGTCGACAAAGGATATGACAAGAACTATATGCAGAATGAGATTTAACCACTGTCTTACACCATCATATATGTTTAAAATGAATCTAGCTGATAGTCCACAATGTACTTGTGGTCAGATGGGTAACCTACAACATAAAATTTTAGACTGTTCTCTTATTTCCAATAAGGTTAATAATTTTTTAAATTCGCTATATTCTTTGACCGATGTCCACCATCCCATTAATTTAAGTTATTTATTAACATTAGAAAACAATGAATTTCTATATAGATTATTGTATAAACATGTTTTAGATATTAAACTCAAATTGTAATTGTAAATATAGAGTAAGTATTTCTTTGTAATTTGTTAGAAAAAAAAAAAAAAGAAAAAAAAAATTAAAAAAAAATAAAAATAAAAAAAAAATTAAAAATAAAAATTAAAAAAATTAAAGAAACAAATAAAAAAAAATATAAAAAAAATTAAAAAAACAAATAAAAAAAAATAAAAAAAAAACTAAAACAAATACAAAAAAAAATACAAATAAAAAAAAGAAAAATTGAGGAACTTGGACAGTCCACAGTAAAGTAGCTATTGAATTAAGTAGATAGCTGCAGAAAAGTTTACTGTGGAACTCTAAGGACCTCATCACTTATTATACTGATTATACTTATATATAAATAACTAAAAAACAATTAATAGGAAAAAATTACTATATAATAGGGATCAATACTAATAATAGTAGGATTAGTATTAGTAGGAATTTAGTATAAGATTGTATAGGAAACAATGACTAATGAAAAAATGAGTACAAATTGTAAGATTGGCGAATGGATTTAGTGTCCGCAGTCATTTAAACACAAACAAACAACAACGACTCCAGATTAAATTGGAAGGATCAAATCTCTGAACTTAAAAAAAACCAAATGTTTTAAAATGTTGAACGTTCTTAAAACCCTCTGTCATCTTCAATAAGGTGTCCATAAATCTACTTTATTAATAGTCTATAGAGCCCTCATATGATCTAAGATCGACTACGATAGCTTTATCTATTCATCTGATTCTCGATCTGACATAGATTCATTAAACTCTGTTCACAACAGCGCGCTCCGACTATGTCTAGGTGATTTTCGCTCTAGTCCTATTGAGAGTATGTACCGTGAATCCAAGACGACAATCAAATCCTTTTTCCCTAAGACGACAATCTCTTCTACTTTCGTATGCTGTATCAACATCCGCAAATCCCTTTAATCTTGTTCATTCCCTAATTACCAGAATGCCATCTTCTTTCACTAACAATATCCAACTCCTTATCATAAATCCTATATCTCAATTAATTTCTCCACTACTTAAAAATGTTGACCTGTTTCTGGCTAGTTCATTTCCTCTACCTTTACTTCCCCTCTGGACTAAAGATCTCCCTTTAATAGACACTTCACTCACTATTTTTAACAAACATGACTCTTCTAACCTTCTTATAAAGAAAGCATTAAATCATATGATTTAATTCTCTATACCGATGCTTCTAAAACTACCACTGGTGTTGCACAGGTGAACTATACAGTATTCTGTTGGCTTTTTTAATGGATCTACCATCAAAACAGACGTATTGCCATTTGTGTAGATTCAATTTCATCTATCCATTCAATCAATATAATTTTCACTGACCACCAATTAGTTCAAAACATTCATGACGTATACCAAAATCTCTCTGCTCACGATGTAACAGTCTCTCTCATATGGCTGCCTTCTCACACTGGAATTACTGGTAATGAAACAGCAGATCATTTTGGCAAAGAAGCTACCAACCATAATACTGGAGTATCCCCAATTCACCTAGCTAACGATCTCAAACTGGTTTTCAAAAAGCCAGTAGAAGACACTTGGCAAAACTTATGACACAGGAGCAAAACCCTGGACCTCCTAACTAGAACAGAAGCATCGACTATTAGCAGACTCCGAATCAACCACACCAAACTTACCCATGGTTTCTTGATGTCCTCTGGAACTACCCCAACTTGCCACCTACAATTTTTACCTGACTGTAAAACACATCCTCACCGACTGCAAACAATTTACCAGCCTGTATAAAGCGCTAAACTTGAAACCTACTCTTAAAGAAATGCTCAACAACCCTACAGAACAAAAAATATACAGTTTCTAAAAACCGCTCTACCACAAGATTTAATTAATTACCTAATAGACATTAGTTAAAGTAATATAATTATTATTTGTTCTCATTATTTATTATATATTTAATATTAATGTTCCTGTAGCAATGGTCATAGTTGTCGAGGTACTTTATGTAAATAAAAAAAAAAGAAAATGTTTGATAAATAAATTTTCGACAAAATTATACCGAACAAAAATCTAAAAAATTGTAGCATTATTTGTTATTTTGGTTGTTTTTTCACTGGGAAACGGTTACATATGGTTTATACGAAACGGTTGTATATATATATATATATATATATATATATATATATATATATATATTATATATATATATGTCTTCATATCAAGGCGAGATCCGTTTGTATCATAAGCTATACAAAATGAGATCCGTTTTGCAAGGCGAGATCCGATTTTGGATCTCACCTTGTATTCACGTGTATATAGTGACATCTCGATGTAACAATGATGGGGGTACAAAAAAATCGATTTTTGTCTGGACCTCATTTTGCACCCCTTTTGGTGAATTTTATATTGCAGTAGTTCCACTAAATTCGCTGTAGAGGCAGTGCGAGCGATCCGTTGTGTATATGCTAAATATACATTTTGTAGACAACCCGAGATCCGGTAAATTTGGCAACATCGCAAATGAATTTTACAGTCAGACCTCTCACTCCCTTCGGCTTATTTCCGGTTTGAATAATATTATTTATATTATTAAAGAGCTCTGTCCAGAAAGGCGATTGTCAAATATCTCGAGAACTAGACGTCGTATCGCAAAAACTTAGGAATTCTTTTTTAATGGTTTTTCAAAATCTATATACTTATGCAATAGCAGGGTTCTTATGCTTCCTGCGAACGCGGTGGGTGTAGCAACTTTGAATTTTCAACTGGAACCCTTCATTTTTATTTAAATAAACATTTTGAAATTTGATTAGAACTATTATGGATATAGATATAAAATTAGAATAATTAATTAAATTAGAAATTTAGAGTTGAAAATACACAACTTTTGTGTGAATCTATAATAGCTTCTTTAACCAGTGGGAAGAGCTTCAAAATCGTCGTTTTGATGACATTTTTAGGAGTTAGATTATTTTAAGTAATTTTTTAGATAAAATTATGTAGAACACGTTGGTAAGTACTCGAAGTCTAAAAAATTTCGGAGACATTGTTTATTTGTAGTATTATTTTTTTACAATTTTTCTTCGCATATCTTCTCCACTGTTTGTTTTACAAAAAATGTCAAAAACTTATTTTAATCGCTTTTAAAAGACCTACAAAATAAATCTAACCGCGTTCAATTTGAATGAGAGTTACAAACACAAATCTGTTTTGCATATCATTTATAATTAAGGGACTAACTATGCTGTTCACGTACTATATTAAGATTCAACGGGAATATTTTTCAATATATGTAGTTCATTTATGCTAAACTTGGACACTGTACGTCAAATAGTTTACGAGCTATAGCTTTATAAACAAATTAACTTTATATTTCCTTTAAATTCGTTTACTGAAGAAAATCCAAATTTAGCTATACAGCTCGCACTCCCTCGTAGGGAAAAATTCACTCATCCCAGATACCCACGTTATCAAAAGGATTGACCTGTGGGACTCTTTCTGTGTTCGATTCCTAGGTGACTTGGTACATCGGGGTTTGTCCCAAAAATTTTCATACATTATTATCTAGTATTATATAAAGCTTATTAAGGACGTTATAACGGCGTTAAAATTCAAAAGCTTGTGATATATAAAACATCTAAAATTGCAACGGTTTTTCCCTGGCAGCAAATTTCAGTTTATCACCTTTTTTGTAACATTTCACTTGGGCCATAATATATTTACAAGAACCAATGAATTTGATCTCGTTTCCGTTTACATGAGCATTGGAGCCCCTGTACAGTCTGACAATTAGAAAAAAACCAATATAATAATTATTCGTCACAAAAAGGTAAAAATAAACTCATCTTTTACACCTATTAGGAGTAGAGTATATGTATGTATGTTTCTTCAACTTGGATTCCGTGCTTAAAACTGGTACCAGCTCTACATTTTCTTTACTCCAGCCAGTTAGCAACAGATTCGGGAGTCAAAATCTTGGTGTCACACTACATACTCATACCTTCGTTTGGATGAGTATGTACACGAATATTATATATTATACTGTCTGAAGTAGGAGAAAGTTTATATGGACCATTACAAAGATTGTTAGTACTGGTCAAATACAAAACCAATCCTTTTAGGGTTGTAGAGGTTCTTGAACACTATTGATTTTAAAATTATTGCATAGTCGCCAAATGATTTGCAGTTGGAGGGTTTGCCAACGACTTGGATTAAACTCATACCTTTAGGAATGTGGCACTTTTGTTACTTTATAATGGTAATGGTAGATATTTAGACATAACTGTAAACTGTCCTATTATAGGACCTAAGGCAGATTTATTTGATGGTATCGATAAAACTCCTACAGGTACAAGTGACATTGAATATGCTGTAAATTCATATTTGAAAATATTCTCATAATATTTATGTTACTTTTAATTGCCTTGGTTGTTAGTATTTTTTATAAAAGCTCTTGCTTAGCATGAATAATTTTTTTCTTTTCAGAGACAGTTTTATAGTGTTGGAAATGTTGAAAGTACTTCTTGTATGCTGATAAAAATTGGGAGTTCTAACAGTAAGAAGAAATTTTGCTAGGCTTTTCTCCATTTTTTTTTTGTATATTTAGTAAGGGTATTTGAACATTTGGCGATGCAATCTTATTAGCTGAAATTACGAGAAGACGATCTACGCTTTTGAAAAATACATTAAATCGTAAAAAACTGATCATGTAGTTTTTGTACAGAATATTCGTCAATTTTCATCCGTTTTTTTTTTATTGTCTACGTTTTGACTTGAGTGGTTGCTTAGGTCTCATGATGCACGAAATTCATCTACCATCATGCCAATCATATTGTAGCTTAACAACCATTCGTCTAGTTTGGTGCTGGTTTTAATCAATCTCACGATTCCTCCTGCATCTTTTGAGTTTGTATTTATATATTTCCAGCTGGATCTACAAATAGTTGGTTAAAGTTTCTGTTCAAACTTCTCACAACAAAATTTTTTCTCATAAAGTCTTCATGCAATTCTGGAGCCTTATCAGCAAGTTTGTACATGTCCAACAAATGTAATGTTCCCTAAGAGAATAGTTCACATGGTCAAATGCAAAGAAGTAGGGGTACATTTTTCTAAAACTAGAACAAAAATGTATTCTCCAGTTTCCGCTTCTTTCAGCAAACGGCAATGGAAATGGACTTTACGGAAAGAAACATGCCGTAATCTGATTTTTGACTCAAGTTCACTGTCATACCTGCAGCTGTTCATTAAAATAATTTAAAACTTCTAATATTAAAAATCTCAGCTCAGTGGATTTCGTGCTATTAGTAAAAAATAATGCACAATGATGCACTTTCGCAATCGAATATACAACACAACAGAATTTCGATGTAACATCGACCCTAACAACATCGCCATTACTAAAGTCAATTTGAGGTTGACTTCAGATTATGAATCTCACCCTTCCTCGCATCTCTGCGTTTGCCACTGTGCGTCGTGACATGCCTTTTGATTTATTTAATTTTTTCTTATACTATTTATCCAATCGACATTCTAAACAAACCGACATGTTCTCTGATGTTTGGTCTATAACTTTTACAGAAAGCCATTTTTTGCAAGATCCAATATTTTTCGGGGTAGAGCTAGGAGAAACGATTTTAAAAATATGGGTTTTCAGACTCATTCTAAGTCATTTTGTATGAAGGCACTCCGTATACAACAATGGTTTGACGTATTTTTATAAATAAAATAAAAATATTTCTAATGTCCGGATCGATATGCAAATTTGAAGAATGAATTTTCGGATATCGTAGATCCGAAAAAGGACGAAAAACAAATTAGCACTTTTTTGTAAGGCTCCCCACCACTCCCCTCACGCTACGATTTTTGGACGACCAAGTGATTTTGCATTAGAAAGATATTAGAAACGAATAAAAATAGGTTTTGCATTGTAGCAACAAACTGCCCACCAAAATCTATTCTAGAAGCCTTTTTCCAGTCTACTTACTCTTCAGTATGGAATTGTATTTACTCTTGTACAAAACTAATATTTTTATGTTAAAACACGATTAGAATGTTAAAATGATAGCTTTTGTTATACAGATAAACTGTTTAGTTTAAATAATTTCCCCTATTAAATTTTGTACATAAATAATAAACAAAAAGAGCTTTGAGAATAGATTTCACAAATTCAATAAAACAGAGCATTTTAGTAATTCGGTTTATAAAGTTTATGTTGAATTATTTAATATTATACATAAAAATTATAATCATTACTTAGCTTCTGTTATCTTTGAATTTTGTTTTACTACTTCAACTGACCGCTTCCCTTGCAATATTTTTAAAATACAAAACACCATAACCGCAAATTACTTTACTGTTTGAGTAGAAAATATGCAATACAACACGAGCTCCGGTCGCTCGACTAATACTCTTTAGAGCTGGCAACAGTGTCTGATCTCGCGTTGATCTGTAAATATCTAAAATTTCGTATATAAGTCTTCCCCTTCCCTTTTCAGCTACGGATCTCATTTTGTTGTAAATTTATCAAAAAAATTTAAGTTCAAAAATCTTTTCCCCTCTAAGTGTGCCATGATTAATATGTTAATTATAAAGATAGTTATGAACAATATACTCCATTAATTAATTTCCTATTGGTGGATCTCGGGTTGTCCTCGATTTAATCGGATCTCGCCTTGATATGAAGACGTATATATATATATATATATATATATATATATATATATATATATATATATATATATAATATATATAATATTGTCCCTTCTGGAACAAGTTAATGTTATCTATCATATACCTTGTGCTGAGTGTGACTCATGTTACATTGGTCAGACAGGGAGATCACTTACGACACACCGCAGTGATATCAACTTATCTAAGCACACTTGCTCTTGCCAGCACGTTATTAACACTAAGCACAAAGTGGACTTTAATGAAGTTAAGATTCTTGGCAATGAACGCAATCTCGTTAAAAGACAGTTTTTGGAAATGTGTTCAATATTTAAACACCCTAATGCTCTCAATAAGAGAACTGACATTAGTAACTTGAGCCACAAATTTATCATGCATTAATTTTGCAGAATTAGGCCTAATATATTGTTTACTTTAAAATTGTCCCTTAAGGTGTATGTTTTATCATATTTTCATTTAAATAATTTCAAATAATAATAAAATAAATAATTCTTTCTTTATTAATTTAGATTCATTCAACTTACATTTTATCGATTATTTTATCAATATTACATTTACCTTATTACATATAGTTTTCTTTGATTAAATTGTTTAATAAAATTTTTAAATTGAAACTGATTCATATAATCTGTTTTAATTTCAGTTCCAATCGCTATGAACCTTGTACTGTGGAAGTTGAATCAATCTTCACTTGTTGGCTGGCTAACCAGTTACAACGTATTCTTATAATTTATGATATTTTGGATTGACCTCGCTTTTTTATTTATTGTATCTCACAACCGATGACTGGCGGGAAAATAGTGATCTTAACCACCTTTTCCTTTCATTTTTTGGTTTTTTACTGACAAATTGTCACCCAAATTTATCATATTGTTTAATGTACCGCTCTATTGCACGAAAGGTTGGTACTGCCTTGCTGTTCTGACAATAAAATTTTTTTTACCTCACTGTCTCTTCACGTTGTTTGCGTGGGTGTTAAACCTGTTGCTTTTCATTTTCCCAGAGCACCTTATAAGCTAAAGACTGGTAACTTAATTTTACTTTTAAATATTATATTTCAATCTTAATTTATTAATAATGTTACCTCAGGTTAAAAATAAATTTAACTAATAATATATTGTTGGGAGTGCATCTTACGATCTTTCTAGTTCTCTTGCATACTAATTTTATTGTTAGTTACTTAAAAAAAAAATTTTACATATTTTTTTATATACATGTACAATTACATGTTCTTTTGCTGTGCTAAGTTTGTTAATTTGTAAACTGTATCTAGTTTCAATTAATTGTTTATACAACATGATCTCAGAATGTCCATTGTAGTAAGCTTTTTTACACATTTAAGATCATTGACTGCTACATGTCTTTTTGAGGTAACACAACTGTATTAACTTTTCTATGGATGTTTGGTTTTTCATACTGTTCTTTTCAGATGAACTGATGATGCTTTCCGATTAGAAAGCGAAACGTCCTCAATAAATAGATAAAGTAGCCATCTTCTTTGTCTTTTTTCTCCACCTTTTGACCGAAAAACCCACCACTCTTTGAGTTGATATAATACATACATAATATATATATATATATATATATATATATATATATATATATATATATATATATATATATTATATATAATATATATATTATATATATATATATATATATATTATATATATATATATATATATTATATATAATATATATATATTATATATATTTATATATATATATATATATATATATATATATATAAAATTAAGAGTTTTCAAAGAAAACTTTCATTAAGTTTCAAAGAAACTCAAAACTACTATATATATATATATATATATATATATATATATATATATATATATATATATATGCATCCCGCCATCATTTTAAACTCCTTTCACGTTGCAGTAATTTAGCATCACCAAGAAAATCTATTATTTTCTATATATATATATATATATATATATATATATATATATATATATATATATATATAAATAAGACGTGTATGTTCGTTTAGTGCACGTCTGTTGGCTTAGCACCGTTGTCGGTTTTTCAATATTCCGATTTTTTTATATATTTAATTTTTTACATCAAACCTACGTTTTAACGTCGATCATCTAAAATCACTGTATTTGCTATCATTTTAAAGCCAATAGATGTTGTCGATATTAATACTTAAAATAATATCTAGATACATAAATATCGATCCGTTTTGGGTCAAGTTCAAAGAACGACATTGATACTACCTGCTAACAAGTTGCGGCTTTAAACGGTTTTTTCTTTGTTTAGAGGTTATATTTATTTAATGTAGATATTTTTCCCAGAGAATTGTGTAGGGGAATATTTTACATAAATTTCAATTTTTAATTAACTTATGTTTGACATTTTGATTTCCATTCCGGAAATCGTTCTCAAAAACGTTTTTTTGTACAAAATGTGTATACACATTTTACATAATTTGTACAATAAATATTAGTTAATTGAAAATGTAATTAATATTACATTTTTATATACATAATATACATAAAAAAATAATATTTAACTTAACCATGCAACAAGAAAGTATTTCACAGAACCTCGGTAAATAGTTTTCAAAAATCTTCTAGTCATTTAAATTCTAAATAGTATGAGAGGTAACTGATGAAAATTCGTAAAGATGTACAGTTGATTATGCTTTGTTCTTTTTTTAAACAATCTTAAAAGATACAAAAAAAAATTTTTGCTTGTAAAACGTTTTTTTTACATTCTAAAGAAAAATGATTCAAATAAAAGTTGTAGACCATAAAAGGTTTTTTTATGTTGAGGGATACCAAATTAAAATATATAAATAATTGAGCGAGGTAATTGCAAAAAACCCTAAACTCTAAAATATTATGTTTTTAGTAATTGATAAATGTTAATAATTTAATTTTTTGCCCAACGGCAGATAATATAGCTCCTTCAAATTACGGCAATTAATGGGTTTTTAAGGTGTGCTAAATATTAAGCAAATCACTTTGTATTTGTCCAAATACTTGTCCAATACTTGTATGTACAAGTATTTTGTAATTTGCAATCTTAATGGCTTATAAGTAATCTTCATGAAAAGCTGGAGACAAAAACTAAGATTTAACCAAATTATTTAACCCACTTATTTAACCAATAAGAACTAAGATAGCATTTAATTCTTAAAATCATATTTTCATTGTTTATTAATACTAAGATCTAAAAATTGAAAGGATAAAGAATTAGGAATTAAGATTAAGAATTAAGATCTATAATATATGATCGAAGTTATAGATGGCATACACAGTAAAGGAGGAAAATGTTATAACCCATTAAAATAATGGTATTCGTAAATGACCTCCACGGAAAAGTACCACGGAGGTAAGAACTGTCTGAGCTTGTTTTTTTTTATATTCGGACTTTAAATTGAAGCAGGCTTGAAAAATATTTATTATCTCGGCTTCTGTGGCACGTAGAACCTTCATTTCTTTACTGGGGTAGCTCAACCAAATAATAAGAATTGTGCTATTTTGACCTATCTTACTAAATTTTTCCGTTGAAAAAATGAAACTGTTATAAAAGCGAGTTCGATTTACAGAATACACGTGTGTATACAAGACTACAGAGTTACTATCTGGCAAGTACAGTCGTTTAGATAATCGTTCTTTGGGATAAACAAATTGGATAACTTTGTGATCTATGTGAAATATACCACACTTTAATAACTTATAACTTCCCGAATTTAAATTAGTTATATTAAATGTCATTATGTACAAACGAAGCTATTAACATTTATAAATTACTACAAAATAATTGAGGGTTTTTTGGCCAAATACGAAAATACGTTTGTATTTTGAGAACTATTTCCGAATTGGAAATTGAAATGCCAATAAACGTACTTTAACCTTTAATTGTGGCTTATTCCCATTTAAATAGTAAGTATGTCTTCTTTATCTCTGCACTTGGTCACACATATTCCTTCAGGACTGTAAATACTGCCAACTTTACGTTTTTTTAGTTTCTTTGACAAGTGGGGATTGTCTATTCGGTTATTTCTTAATATGGGCTATGAGTAATTGTCTAGTAAAGTCAATACTACTACAGAAGTTACCCATACTTTTCCAGTAGTCATTTAGACGGTTCATCTTAATTGCCCTTATTTGGAATATAAGCCCGAGAAAAGTCTTAAATTCTGTTTGTGTTGTCTATTTCCAAAACGCAATCCTCGATTTTTCTAAACGACTTTGTGCAAATATTTCGTCAGAGTCACTTCCACCATTCATTTAATCTACATCATCCTCGCCAGATGCTTCTAACAATGATTGTAATTCAGCAGTGGTCAATCTACATTTATGTTTACGTCTAGCTTTTTTAGATGTCGAACACATATTATTTACATCAATTTTTTTACAAATACTATAACTTACTTTTAACATACGTAATTAACAATAAAAACATACTACTAGAAACTATCAATTTACGTTTTCCAATACTATAAGGGCACTTGAGGCACAACACGTTTTTACTCAATAATAGTTCCTGTATAAGTAAAATTGCTTTTTAATGTGCATCATTGAAGCACACTAGACATATTGCAGTTTTGCCATCACATTCTTCACAGTATGTTTTAACTTTTTTAATTTTTCTATAGGCCTTTCTACTAGTCACGCTTATTCTTAAAATTTTGTAACCCCTTGTACACTTTCTTCTCTTTTTATTATCTACAACGCTTTGCCTGAGATGGTATTTTTGGGTGTAATTAGTCATCAGGGTTTCAACATTTCTTTATTTGCAAACGCCTTCGCTAATTCCAGTCTGAACTCAAGGATAGGTTGTCGCTTTTTTGCGTTTTCTATTATTGAGCAACTAAGTATTGACTACAGCGGAATTAAATATTAATTCCACTGCCACTTTCCGGTACCCCTTTAGTATTTTGCATATTGGGCTTTTGTAAAAAGCCATTTGATCACTAAAATCAACTCTTTTTCACAACGTTATAATCTAGAATAGTTTGTGGTTTTAGCACTTGTGTCTAATTTTTCTTTCCACCTGAATAAACCAAGATACAACTATTGTGTTTAAATGTTGTAATAATTAAAACTGGTTCTTTGTCGACCCATTTTATCACTTGTGAAATCAATAATGGGGTGAAGTTTCAGTATATATAAGTAGTTGCAACTTTTTTTAATCTAGATTTTGGTTTTGTATCTTTTGTAGTAGAACATCTGCGCATAAATTCGTTTCATGAACTATGATTTGAATTCATCGACCCATATTCTAAAAGAAATGTGTTTTTACGTTGTCGGGAATATTATAAATTGGTTATCTTTCACAAAGCATTCGAAATATGATTTATATTCTATTTCAGAAAAATTTTTTACTGCAACTCTTGTTCGACCTAAACTAAATTATTACACAAAACAAGTAATCTATTTTTTTATAGAAATGTAGAAATAGAATTTCCTGTCGGATTTTTATGTGTGGCATGAGTCACTGGTGTCTCGTACATACGGACATCTTATCGAATTACAAACATAATTCTCAATTAACAGTGCGATACAAGATATATTTAGGTTGTATAATCAAGCCGTAATACTTGTCGTGAGACCATAAGACCGTATGTTATAAATAAATAAATTCCTACAATAATTATCTTGAAAAATGAGAAAAATACAATAAAAAAGTGCAATATAAAGTGATATTTAAAAAATGACAACTCATTCACGGGCGTACAGTTAAAAACAAAAGTTTTCAGTGTTCTTTTGTTTGATTATTATTATCTGGTTCGTATTTTATAAAAATACTAGCTAAGTATTCTGAAAATTTTGACATTTTTTCCTGGTCTGATCTTCCCCAACTAACGTCATCTTTTTTATTTGGTGGGTTGGGTTCTTCAGGTCTCTTTAACGGTTTTTGTTGCTATCCATACTGATTGATCTTTAGACAATGTACTAATGTAGTGTTCAAATGTGGAATTGCGTGCATCATCTAGCGCTAATCTTAATTGTCCGATGAGTAGATTATATGTGTGTTTGTCATTAGGATTTTGGCTTCTTTGCCATCTATCTCTGGCTCTTCATTTTTCGACTATTAGTTATATAATTCGAAATTTTATTTGTGTTGAAATAAAATAGTAGACGATGAAAATGGCAGCATATTCATCCATAAAAAAAGGAAAGGCGATAAAGATATCTAAAACAACAGTGTTTTGTTACAAGAGATGAAATAGCCGAAAATTACCAAAACAGATATACAAGGCACCATACAGAGGAAGTAGAATTACCTATGAAACACCTTGAATGGAGAAAAGAAGTAGGCTTAGACCAAATACCAGCAGGAATTATTCAACTAACTGTGGAAAAAAATTAAATAGATAATAGATAGCAATATTCACCCCATTTACAGAAAAGGCGGTGATACTCAAAAGTTTTAAAAACTTCTGTAATAGCCTCCAGTCAACAATTTCCTAATCATGTTTAAAAAACGTACCGAATGCACTGTATATACTAACGCAAGTCATCAACATTCGTGTTGTTGCAGTTATGTATTACGATCAACTTAAAGGTTATGCATGACTCCCTTTGTAAAGGTACACAGACGTGCTCCCGTGCGAAAAAAAAAAGATTGGTCATACTGTCATACCGTTACATTATATCACATTTTAACGTTGAATATTTTATCTTGCCCTTTGGGTACAACGAATGATCGACTTTTCCCGCACATATGCAAGCCTATGTACCTTTACAAAGTAAGTCGTTTGCTGGGTATTAAAGAACCGTCTATGGTCATCATATAATTTTACGCCAATATTTCACCTTCTATGATGCATTCCACGTTTGATACAATGTCTTGTTTAGATTTCTGTCATTCTATTTGTTAAATCCTATCCCATTCACGTCACAGCATCAAGAAGCAGTAAATGTGAGCAGTGAGCGGGAGGCATATGTCTAACAGTGAACGTTGGACTTTTTCGCGTTTATCGTATGTACAGTAGTTAACTAAAAGTGGACGTATGCAAAGAGATGTATGACGTAATCGTATGCTATTCGCTAAATCCTGTCACATAATATGCCATACACCTCTGTGGGTTAATACGTTTTATTGCTGCCAGTTTACGGTGTTATTACATGCCGCCATGTTTAATTTGTCTCCATCATAGGAGATACGTAACTAAGGCTCTTTTGACATAGCATATATAAGAGCAAAGATATATACCTAAGGTTCTTTTGACGTGTTGCTGTATTTGATTTCTACGTCGTAGTATTCTATTGGTTAAATACTATAGGACTGCAGATACATAACTAAGGTCCTTTTGACATGCTGCTGTATTTTGTTTTTCTTTCTCATTGTATTCTATTTGTTAAATCTTATCATTTGAGGTGCTGTATGTCACGATTGTGCTACTAAAAACGAAGATACGTAACTAAGTCATTTGAAATTTTGCCGTTGAAATTTTTACACTTTGCGAATAATGAAAATCCTGCTGTCAGTAGTGATCGATTGGGCAAGGTAAAAAATATTGTTGATCTCATCTGTAATCAACTTAAAAAGACAGTTTCTCCTTGCGAACAAATTGTAGTAGATGAGTCGATGGTGCCTTGGAGAGGCCGACTAACCTTTCGACAGTATTTGCCTGTTAAATCCCACAAATACGGAATAAAACTTTACAAAATTTGCAAAACATTACATCTTATGGACACACTTATGACATCTGTATGCACTTACTGCAAGGATTACTGAATGAGGGCCGAACGTTATATATAGATATCTTCTATACTAGCGTTCAGCTTTGTAAGTCTCTTCTAGAAGCTAAAACGTACGTGTGCGGCACGTTAAGATCAAATAAACGAGGAGTTCCAAAATCAGTTACTCAAAAAAAATTACGAAAAGGAGAGATTTACGGCGAACAAAATCATAACGGCGTACGTGTGGTAAAGTGGGTAGACAAACGTGCCGTTTTAATGATAAGCACTGTTCCAAGCCACATCTGTGATCTACAGGTTACTGGAAAGCAAAATCGAAGAGGAGAGGACATTCTCAAACCTCTTGCTGTGATTGCTTGCAACAAAGCCAAAAAGGGGGTAGATATATAAGATCAAATGTCTGCGTATTATACCTGTTTGAGAAAAAGCCTAAAATGGTATAAAAAAGTATTTGTGGAAGTTGTTTTGGGCACAGCTATGGTGAACGCATGGATAATTTTCAATGACTCAAACCCAAACAAAAAACTTCACATGTTGGAATTTAGAGAACTAGTTGCACGTGAGTTATTGTCGGACATTTCTGAAACTATGGAAGCAGTAGAACCCACACGAACAAAGTCTCGTAGCAATATGACTATTCATAAGCTGGCAAAATACGAAGGAAAAGTGCGTGACAACCGCAAAAGGTGTGTCTCTTATTACGACAAATTGCAGGAAGCTGCTGGTAGTGCTAATGCCTGAAAAAAAAACTAAACGTGTAAATACTTTCTGTCAGGATTGTCCAAACAACCCTGTATTATGTTTAGAATGCTTTAATGAAAAAGATAAAACGTAATTCATGATAATTTTTTTTTCGCTTTTGTTTTAATTTTCATATAATTAATTTTAAGAAATATAAGAATAATAAGTTTTTTGATTTTCAATATTTGTTGTCATATTAGTTAGTAAGCTAAAGTTTTTATTTTTGTTCAGAATTATTTTAATTATAATATTTTTAAATTGGAAAATAAAAATAATTATTATTTTTGGTGTCCGCTCTTTATTGTCATGTTCTAATCATAATAATAACCGAGTGCGCCACCGGTGGTACACTGATGTACTTATACCTTTTATATAGCTGAGGACTGAATATTGAAAGCTTCACTTAAATCTGGTTAGTATAGGTCTTAAACTGATTCGACAAGTACTTTTCGAGTTTGTAGGTAGGAGAGTTAATCGTAGTCACAATGGGACGAAGAGGTACGTTGTCTTACTGGTCGTACCTCGTCTATACTGGTTGTACCTCTTCTTATGTCCGAAATTCCACACATTTCATCACCTAAATCTCCTCCCTCACGGTCGATCCCCAAGACATTCTCGTCAGTTTCGATGATATCCCCATACATGACTCTCTAGTTGTTCTGCGAGATCACTTGACCAATGATAACAAGTCTTTGGTTTTGGCAGATCTTGCGGAAAAATGACTCCTTTCAACATATTTTTCTTTTAGAGGCAATTTCTACAAACAAATATCTGGAACACCAATGGGTTCTCCCCTTTCTCCTGTCATTGCTGACATTTTCATGAAAGCCTTTGAGTCTTTAGCCCTAGAATCTTACCCCTTAAAACCAAAAGTCTGGTTCCGCTACGTTGATGATACATTTATCATCTGGCCCCATGGTCAACATACCCTTTCTCCCTTCCTAGATCATCTTAACTCACAACATCCGAGTATAAAATTCACAATGGAAGTAGAAAATAATCGGTCCCTTCCCTTTTTCGATGTGTTAGTCACCTCCAAGCCCAATGGCCGATTGGGTCACTCTGTTTATAGAAAAAAGACTCACACGAATCGTTACCTACATGCTTCATCACACCACCATCCTGCCCAAAAGAATTCTGTGATCAACTCTCTCATCCATCGGGCCATTTCGACTTCTGAACCTGACAACCTTAGAGAAGAACTTTCCCATCTGCAAAAAACCCTTGTCGCCAACAGTTACTTCAAGTCCACAATTCAAAATATTACACACCGACATCTACATCCCGCTTTACACCCTAGGACGACAAATTCAGAATCTTCGGGTAATACTCCTGTGGCTTTTCTTTCGTATATTCGAAGTGTCACTGATAGGATTGGCAAAATTCTTCGCAAAGAAGGTATCAGGACTACTTTTCGACCACCCAAGAAAATCTCACAATATCTACTCTCTCCTAAGGAACCATTACCGCCCTTTCTTCGTGTGGTGTCTATTCTATTTCTTGTTCATGTGGACATGTGTATATTGGCGAAACTGGTCGTTCTGTCAAAACTCGGATTCAAGAGCATCAAAGATGCATTCGATCAGGTCTTTTCTCCCATTCTGCAGTTGCAGAACACTGCCAAGAAACCGGTCATTCCATATTGTTCGAAAAAACCCATATTATTTCTAAGAGCCCCTTCTTTTATTCCAGGAAAATCCGCGAATCTCTAGAGATCCGAAAAAATCCACATAATATTAATCGAGAGGAAGGATTCCTCTCCCATCTGGAATCTCAGTCTAGAGCCGCCGTCCGGTCCCGCTACCACGATGCAGCCACATGATTGGCCAGCGCGCGCTTCTTGACGTTCGCGCCACGGAGTGTGCCGATACGTCCCGACACGACAGGTCACCGCGACTATAAATAGAGCGGTAGCGGAGTAATCGTCGGATTCACTCCCCGCCTCTCGACGCGTTAGTGTTCTGAGCTGTTGGACGTGAATCCCTGTCCTGGCATTTGGTTTTCACCTGTGGCTGCGTTAAGTAGTTGAGTTACTGTGACCAAATGCCCATCTTGGTAGTTAGTATTCGCCTCTGGTTGCGTTGAGTAACTGAGTTACCGTTGCTAACTACCCATCTTCCTGTCTTTTGTTTTCTTTTTCTTTGTATTCTGAAGAAGCTACATACAATTGTAGCGAAACGTCGAGATGAACCCACTTTTGGGTCACTCACAAATGACACGGTCCAAACGAATAAACTATAATTCTGACTCTGGCCGTGGAAGCCTACGATTTCAATATACAGCATGTACCACCGGCGGTACACGTCGTTGCCAAGGTACCTAACTAAGGCCCTTTTGACATGCTACTCAATTTAATTTTTATACCTCATTGTATTTTATTTGTTAAATCCTTTCATTTGAGGTACTGCACGTCATGATTGGACTAACAGAACCGAAGATACACAACTAAGGCCCTTTTGACATTGTGCCGTATTTGATTATTCTATCCCATTGTATTCTTTACGTTAAATCCTATCATTAGAGGTACTATACGTCACGATTGGACTAATAGGATCGAAAATACGTGACTACGGCCCTTTTGACATGTTGCTGTATTTGATTTTTCTATTTCATTGTTTTCGATTGGTTAAATTCTATCATTTGAGATACTGTACGTCACGATTGGACTTATAGAAACGAAGATATATAACTAAGGCCTTTTTGACATGCTACTTTTCTGTATTATTGTAATTTATTGCTTAAATCCTATCATTTTAGAGATTGACGTCACGACTGGACCAATTGGAGCAAAAATATGCAATATATCATAACCCGTTACTTTTAATCAAACAAGATACCAAAATGATTTGTAGATGAAAAAAATATATATGTTCTTAAATTTACTATTTCGTTGTGGGTAATATTATATTTAACAGCGATGCCAAATTTCTGATGCTAAAATGATTGATAATGAAAGTGCGACATACATTTTCATGTATATAATGGCAGCGAGTAAACGGTAAAACCCTGAACTAAATATATATAATATTTTCACTGTACCATCATTTTAGACTCAAACATTTTCTGGAATAAACTTATATAACTCAGTAAGGGATAAAAAGAGAAAGCGGATATTTTAAAATACCAACACGGTATCAAATCGCTAATCATTGAGATGGTTAAAATTCTTGTAATAAGTACAGGAAAAAAGTTATTAAGGTCTTGTAAAGTAGCGTCGATATACAGATGCTACTTTGAAAGACGATGCTAAATTGATGGTAAAAGGATAATGTATCGATGACAAAATGATAGTAGGATGTATATATATATATATATATATATATATATA
>OU898281.1:76607420-76628712 GCA_918026665.1 Diabrotica balteata | reverse complement strand
CACTGCGCTCACAAAACATGAAAGCGGGAAGAAGCATAAATTTGATTTTGAAAACATCAGAATTTTAAAAACAGAAAAAAACAAAAAGAAGAGGGAGATATACGAATCAATAGAAATAAAAAGAAACACCAACGCAATAAATGACAAAAAAGATACACAAAACCTAAATAAAATATATTTCAATCTGATTTAAACAATAATAATATAACATCATAAAAAGCTCTTAAAGTCATAACATATCTCCACCTTACCTTTTTCGAAAACATCAACGATACGCCCATATAAAAATAATTATATACTAATGACAGTAAACAATGAGATATCAGATATCAACTTTTATATGTGAGTTCGTTAATGTCTGTGTCACGTTTTACGTTTTGGTAAGTCATATATATATATATATATATATATATATATATATATATATATATATATATATATATACATATTTTACAATATCTGTTTGTCCTTATATATACACATTTTAGAATCTTGACAAAGGCAAGGGTTTCCTGCCGAAACGTTGATTGATTACAATGGAAAATAAAATCTAGTTCCACATGTAACATATCTTTATTGAACCTAAACCCAAGAAACATTAATTTTATATTAAATATATATATATATATATATATATATATATATATATATATATATATATATATATATATATATATTGGAAAAAGGAGTACGACCGTCAATCCAATATATATATATATATATATATATATATATATATAATATATATATATATATAAGGATCACTTAGACGAGTGGTGGGTTCTTATATCGGTCTCAAGGTGGAGAAATAAAAGACAAAGTTGATAGGCTACTTTATCTATTTTGAAGACGTTTCGCTTTCGTATTCTGAAAGCATCATTAGTTCATCTAAAAAGTACAATATGAGAACCACACAATCATGGAAACGATGTTAATTGTTACCTTAATATTACATGTCTTTTTAAGGTAATAATTAACATCGTTTCCATGATTGTGTGATTAATTACATTTTTATATACATAATATACATAAAAAAATAATATTTAACTTAACCATGCAACAAGAAGGTATTTCACAGAACCTCGGTAAATAGTTTTCAAAAATCTTCTACGGTTATTTAAATTCTAAATAGTATGAGAGATAGCTGATAAAAATTCGTTAAGATGTACAGTTGATTATGCTTTGTTCTTTTTTTTTAAACAATCTTAAAAGATACAAAAAAAATGTTTGCTTGTAAAACATTTTTTTACATTCTAAAGAAAAATGATTCAAATAAAAGTTGTAGACCATAAAAGTTTTTTTATTTTGAGGGATACCAAATTAAAATATATAATTAATTGAGCGAGGTAATTGCAAAAAACCCTAAACTCTAAAATATTATGTTTTTAGTAATTTATAAATGGTAATAATTGAATTTTTTACCCAACGGCAGATAATATAGCTACTTCAAATTATGGCAATTAAATGGGTTTTTAAGGTGTACTAAATATTAAGCAAAATCACTTTGAACTTGTCCAAATACTTGTCCAATACTTGTATGTACAAGTATTTTGTAATTTGCAATCTTAACGGCTTATAAGAAAGCAAAGAGACAAAAACAAAACATATTTAACCAATAAGAACTAAGATAACATTTAATTCTTAAAATCATATTTTCATTGTTTATTAATACAAGATCTAAAAATTGAAAGGATTTTAAATTAAGATCTATAATATATGATCGAAGTTATAGATGGCATACACAGTAAAGGAGTAAAATGTTATAACCCATTAAAATAATGGTATTCGAAAATTACCGCCACGGAAAAGTACCACGGAGGTAAGAACTGCATGAGCTTGTTTTTTTAGATTCGGACTTTAAATTGAAGCACGCTTGCAAAATATTTAATATCTCGGCTTCTGTGGCACGTAGAACCTTCATTTCTTTACTAGGGTAGCTCAACCAAATAATAAGAATTGAGGGGCTGAGAGGAAAAGTGGTACAAGTGACATTTTGTATAAAAGTGAGATATGTGCATGAGTGGCTAGAGGATGTTGAGATTTATTAATATAAAAATGGTACAAGTACAAAACACACTACAGTACGGACATCTGTATGTGAGAAGTAAAAGCTCTCACCAATTTCTGGTAATGGTTTTCTGTATAAGTGGTCCAAGCGTACATGTCCCACTTTTGTTCTAAACCTTATGTAGTTGTTTGTGACAGCCACGTTTTAAAAGTGTGCAGGAATATTAATACAATTTGTGAAATAGCCTTAAAATAATGCAAGGTAAGTCTTCAATGCGTTTTATATTTTTTCAATTGTTATTTTATAGGGTTATTTTATTTATCTATGTCTTCAAAAAGTAGTAGTTGAAAGAAACTTATAGCATAACCTTAAAATGTTTCTTTTTTGTTTCAGAATCTGACAGTTATTCGGAATATGACGATTCAGAAGAGGACAGAAACTATAATCCAATAGAAGAAAGTAGTAGCGATAGTAATCATGATCTACAAAACATTGCAGATGTTCATTTAAACAAGTCATTAAAGAAAAAGGGCAAAAAACGTTTGAGATATAGCGATTTAGATAAGAGGCAAGTAAGAAAACGAAAAAGAAATGCAGGTGAGGAATACGTAGGCTATAAAAACAAGTTAGTAAAAGCAAGAAGTTTGCAAAATTATATACATACTTGCAGATTTCAGTGTCAAAAATTCACCGATGAACAAAGACAGGAAATATTTAACCAATTCTGGGGTCTAGGAAATTGGAATCTGCAGAATGCATTCATTACGTCTTGTACAGAGATCGCTTTGTCCAAACGACGACGTACAGAAGCTGTTACTAATAAAGAAAAGAGCGTTACTATCAAACTAAAAAATATGAGAGTTTGCAAAATGTTTTTCTTAAAAACCTTGGATATCAGCAATGGACGTTATTCGAGAATTTTAAATGGGATATCTGACGTTGGAATCACCGCTGTTGATAAAAGAGGAAGAGCTCCATGTCCTAATAAACTATCACAGGATGTAATTGATAAGGTAAAACGACATATTGATATGTTTCCAAAATATACCAGCCATTACACCAGACATTACAATCCCCGTAGACGGTACCTTCCTTCATTTTTGACCATAAGAAAAATGTATAAGTGTTACCTAGAGCATTGTCAAGAAAATAACGAAGCTCCTGTCAAGGAATGGTGCTACAGGAGAGTGTTTAATACCGAATTTAATCTAAGTTTTCATCATCCCTTGTCCGATACTTGTAATAAGTGCGATAAGTTCGAAACATCAATAAAATCGTGCATAAGTGAGTCAGATAAAAAGAAAATAATGTGCGAGAGAGAGCTTCATCACCGAAAAGCCGAATCGGGAATACAAGCCAAAAAAGAGGCAAAAATAGTGGCTGAAACTTCAAGGAATGAAGAAGTGGTATCAGTTTGTTTCGATCTACAAAAAACTTTACCTACACCAGCACTTACAACCAACAAAGTGTTTTATATGCGAGTATTATGGACATATAATTTTGGAATCCATAATTTGGGCAAGAAATGTGCTTCAATGTATATGTGGAATGAATTGGTAGCATCCAGAGGCTCTATGGAAGTTTCTTCATGTCTTTGGAAATTTATTGCTGGTCTTAATCAAAATACACGACATCTTATTGCATTTAGTGATTCTTGTTAGGGACAAAATAAGAATAAAAATATTGTGAAATTTTTTATGTATGTGGTTAAAGAAACTCAGCTAGAAATAATAGACCACAAATTCCTTGAACCGCGACATACCTTCATGGAATGCGATGAAGATTTCGGAGTCATTGAAAAGTACAAAAAGCAAGTACCTTATATTTTTGTACCCAGTGAGTGGATGAATGCTGTGAGAAACAGTTCTAAGAAGTTTAAATGTGAAGAAATGAAGATGGAGCACTTCATTTCACTCGAAAACTTCAACGAGTACGTGCAGGAAAATATTAAAAATAATGATGAGAATAAGCAGATAAAATGGAGAGAAATAAAATGGATTCGGTTTGAGAAGAAAGTCCCATTTACTATGAAATTCAAGTACACTCTCAATGAAGAGACTGAATTTATAACTGTTAACTGTATGAAGAATATGCGTGAAAGAACACCTCAGAATATTAGTCTTAGCAAACTGTATAGTTCACCCATGAGTCTGAAGTATGAAAAATGGAAGAATTTACAAGACCTACTATGCTTTGTGCCACCAATTTACCATCAATTTTACAATCAGCTCAATCACACTGCGAAGAAGGGAAAACAAGGTCAGAAAAAGAAGCCAATGCAACCTGAAGAAAGAAAAGAGAAGGACAATGAAGATGACGATGAGGTAGACGACAATGATAAAATACTTTTGAGCGACTATGATGATGAGGAAGATATTTAGCTCAGTTGGTAGCACGTCTATATAATATCATTTCGTTATTATTTTTATGCATTTTTTGTTCCTGTATTTTTGTGCAATATACATTTTGTTTTCGTATCTAATGTAGCTTCTTAAATAAATGTTCAAAAAATTACGTGTATTTCTTTTATAAAAGATATTATTTATTTATTTACTCATGGTAATATTTACTTGTACCATTTTTACTCTAAACAACAAAAATCGTACATGTACATTTTGTAAAAAATGTTTCAAAAAAACTAAATGTATATGATTGTAAAAACTGCACATGAAAACATTAAGAACTTACTAATAATAATATCTTGATTAGATTTTAAAATTTTGTTTGGTCTTTTTGTGCCACTACTTAAACTTTAACTCTCATTTTCTCAAAACTATCTAAATGTCACTTGTACCACTTTTCCTCTCAGCCCCTCAATTGTGCTATTTTGACCTATCTTATTAAATTTTTCCGTTGAAAGTATGAACTCTTATAAAAGCGAGTTCGATTTACAGAATACACGTGTGTATACAGAGTACAGAGTGACTATCTGGGCAAGTACAGTCGTTTAGATAATCGCTCTTTGGGATAAACAAATTTGATAAATTTGTGATCTATGTGAAATATACCACACTTTAATAACGTATTAACTGCCCCAATTTAAATTAGTTATATTAAATGCCATTATGTACAAACGAAGCTATTAACATTTATAAATTACTGCAAAATAATTGAGGGTTTTTCGGCAAAATACGAAAATACGTTTCTATTTTGAGAACGATTTCCGAATTGGAAATTGTTAAATCCTATCCCATTCACGTCACAGCGTCAAGGAGCAGTAAATGTGAGCAGTTAACGGGAGGCATATATCTAACAGTGAACGTTGGACTTTTTTGCGTTTATCATATGTACAGTAGTTAACTAAAAGTGGAGGTATGCAAAGAGATGTATGATGTAATCGTATACTATTCGCTAAATACCGTCATAATAACAAATAATAATAATAGCATCAAAGTAATATGCCATACACCTCTGTGGGTTAATACGTTTTATTGCTGCCAGTTTACGGTGTTATTACATGCCACCATGTTTAATTTGTCTCCACCATCGTATTATCTCCGTCAAATCCTATCATTTTAAGCTCTATATGTCATGATTAGACCTATAGGACCGGAGATACGTAACAGGCTCTTTTGACACAGCATATATAGGAGCAAAGATATATACTTAAGGTTAGGTCGTAGTATTTTATTGGTTAAATGCTATCATTTGAGGTACTGTGCGTCACGATTGGAATAATAGGATCGAAGACCTATGGAGCCTATGGAGCTCACAATAGGGCGGAGAGGTACATCGTCTTTGTGTATTTTCGGCAAGCCATACAAGCGTGGTGGGACTGCTTCGTTGTTGCATATCCTCGGCTTTATCTCCTCTGGTATTGACGAAGTGATGTTTCCTTTATCTGATCTTGTGACTATCAAATTGGGATTTTCTTTTAATGGGATCTTCTTTTCTTTTTGTTAAAACTAAAAAATTCTTAGTCTACGTTATTGCGAGCCTAGATGTAGTATCCTTTTTTAGCAATGTTTATCTTGATATATGTATACTTGCCATTAGTAATAAATGGGAGAATTTTGCTCAAAATTGTAACATTGATAAAGAAACTTTTTTCAAACGTTATTGCGAGCCTAGATGTAGTATCCTTATTTAGCAATGTTTATCTTGATATATGTATACTTGCCATTAGTAATAAATGGGAGAATATTGCTCAACATTGTAACATTGATAAAGAAACTTTTTTCAACTTGTTAACTTTTCTGTTCGAAAATAATTATTTTTCATTTAACAACAAATTTTACAAACAAACTTTTGGTACACCTATGGGGAACTCTATATCACCAATAATTTCCTGTTATGTAATGGACCATATACTAGACACCATCATCCTTGTCCTACCTTATAAATTTCGTTTTATAAAAAAATATGTTGATGACATAATATTAGCATTACCAAGCACAAGAATAAATGATATACTTTGGTATTTCAATAGTTACAACCCCTACATTCAATTTACATTAGAATGTGAGGATGCTACAGGTTCAGTACCTTTTTTAGATACGAAGTTAATACAAAAAGGTACCCATTTGCTGGTTGATTGGTACAGAAAACCTCCCAATATTCAGGGAAACTTAATTTAGTTAAAGAAATGAAAAATCGTATTCTTAAAATCAGTGAAACTCTTTCCATACAAAAAATCTAAAAATCCTTTATAACCCGTTCATTGAAAACTCATACCCAAGTATACTACTAAAGAAAATTCTGTTTAACACTCCACAAAATTTAAATAGTCATTTAAGAAACGAGGAATATACGTCTTTATCACAAGATAGGATTGGACCTGTAGATCCTTTACAAAAACAAACCACATTTAGATATGTATCTCTTCCATACATTAAGGACATTGGGCATAAACTAAGTAGAATTTTTTCATCAATTAATAATATCTGTGGGGGAACGTTTGTCCACTGTCAACATAAACTTTAGGGTCCGCAATGATTATCAAATTGCGGAAAACTAATGTGAATCATCCGATAACCTTCAGATGAAGAAAGCAGCTGTATCTCACGATGTGCTGTTCAAACTATATTTGGTGGAAGTGAAAAAGGTGGGGAATTAAATTCAATTATAAAATCAAATTAATTAACTATAATACAGTGAATAAACAAACACTACATGAGCTATACAGAAGAAATAAATTTGGCTATTCTAAAACAGGTAATTTAAAACAAACAATTAAGATTAAATAAACAACTTAAACGTTATATTCAGATCAACTCAAAATCTATACGTAACGCCAAGTGCGTCCGTAGGGTGGCCGATTAGCCACTCCCAAACTGAATGAAAATTCAATACTAAACAATTCCTACTAATATGGTGAACTCAAACCAAGACAATATTGAGTACGATCTAAAGAACGTGTCAGTGAAAACATCTAAAAATAAAATAGTAATGTAATAGTAATAATAGTAATAAATGCGCTAACTGCTGAGTTTAACGTGTCCGAAATAGAGCTCGTAAACAAAAATGTCAAAGAAAGAGAGAAAATGCACTTACAGTTCCGATGTATGTGTTCCGATTATTACCTATGTGGCCCTGGAATAGAACCTCGATGTATCCTGCCTTGCTTGACAAAGGCCTAGACGTGGAGACGATGATGTTTTGCTAGTTCTTATGTTAATCAGGTAATCCACTTGTTACATGTAAAGAAACGCTCCCACAAAGAGGACACACTATATACTGATACTCAACTTATTTAGTATTACAATAATTGCTATGTTCCAAAACGACAATGAACACCATTTTTACATCCCAAGATACTGCACAAAATTATAGTCTTTATACACTTCAACGAATGTTAGATTTCTACCAACGATTATACTTCTTTGATTTGAACTATACTACTAATATATAACTTGATTACTTTGAATATACGATAACGATTTGAACTTCTATATAAGGGGTACGAATTTCTATATAAAAATTGACGCCGAATACAAAACGTCAAGATGACAATGTAATTTTTTTAAATATTTTTGGATGACGGACATTATTCAGCAGCGTGCCAATAACACTTTGATAAGGAAAACAAGGTATGTTGCGTACTTTCGCAACATAAACTCCCCCCGATTGACGATTCATAGCGTCAAGACAAAGGAAAGTTACAACGTAAAGCTACATTCCCAAACTAAACCTAACCTATAAACTACAAAGAAACTATTTACCAAACCATATTTACAAAATAGGTCCCCTAATCCATGGGAAGAGGGCACACTTTGATGATAGGACGAATGTAAGTACCATCTTGAGTCTTAATCTTGACAGATCGTACATGACCATTGACCATCTCGACCAGGGTAGACTTCAACAACTCTGGCTAAGGGCCATTTGAGTGGTGGTGAAGTATCTTCCTTCAGAAGAACAATGTCGTTAACTTGAACGTTGGGGGATTTAGTCAACCACTTAGGTCGATTTTGCAATCTATTTAAGTACTCTACTGACCATCGCTTCCAAAAACTTTGGTGCAGTTAAAAGATTCTTTGCCAGACCTTTAACCTAGACTCAGGGATATTATCCAAATATTTTTCTGCATGAGCAGTAAGGCTTGAATTGATCAAGAAGTGACCTGGAGTTAACACTTGAAGATCATTAGGGTCGCTCGAAAGTTGACACAATGGTCGCGAATTCAAAATGGCTTCAATTTGTGTAAGTATTGTATAGAATACTTCGAAGGTCAGAGATGCGTTTCCCAGCAGTCTCTTGATGTGGTACTTTGCGCTCTTTATAACGGCTTCCCAAAGTCCACCCCAGTGTGGAGACATTGGCGGGATGAACTTGAACGATGTGTAATTCTGCGTGCAAAAATTTTGTATTGAAGCACTTTCTTTTTTGAGAAAGGTATGAAGTTCGAATAATTGGTTTCGAGCACCTTGAAAATTCAGGCCATTATCCGAATAGATAATTGAAGGATTTCCACGACGAGATATAAAACGTTTGAGAGTCATAATGAATGACTCCGTAGACAGACTTGTGACTAATTCGATATGAATGGCCTTCGTGGCCATACATACAAAAATAACAATGTAGGCCTTCAATAGTGGGCCTTGCGTAGATGTGAGGACTTAAGTAAAAAAGGTCCTCCATAATCAACACCTACCTTTTGGAAAGGGCGTGTCATGGTGACTCTATCTTTTGGAAGATCTGCCATTAGTTGAGTGAGTGGTTGGGCCCTGAACCTATAGCAAGTTTTGCACTTTCTAATTACAGACTTAGTCTCCCTTAATCCATTTAAGGGCCAGTATTTTATTCTAAAATTGGACAAGACCGTTTGGGCTCCAGCATGCCCTAATCGTTTGTGCTCTGATTCGAGCATGAGCGACACTACAGGATCGTGAGACGGCAAAAGTATTGGATGCTTCTGGTCGTACGGAATATCTGCTAATTCCAAACGACCTCCTACGCGAAGAAAATTATCCTGTTTTGAAGCGAAAGGATTCAGTGACAAAAAATTTTTATTTGAAAGCATTTTACCTTGTCTAAGGTCATTGATCTCATTGTGATAATGTTTCTGCTGTATAGCATGAACAATTCTTTCAGTGGAATTTATAAGTTCTGCTGAACTAAGTACGTCTCTGGGTTCGACAGACCTTTTGCTTACGAAAGCTCGAGAAACGAGCGAAGAGGTTTTCCCAGAAGACATTTGGGTTAGCCTTGTTAGTAACCAACGAACAAATTTTCTTCTCGTCTGGAGGATGCGAGAATTCCCCTTTAAAAGAGTAACAAGCTATGTCAAAACTTGGGTTCAGGAGAAAGGCTGGGCCATTCCACCACAATGTACACGAGGTCAATTCGTGAGGTGACATGCCTCGCGATGGCAAGTCAGCAGGATTTTGTTTGGTTGGCTATTCTATTTGCCAAAAACACAGACCAGCGAGATGGGTGAGCACTTACAATATAATAATATCTCAGAGTCCGACCACAAATGGACACTAGAAATGACTACTCGATTTTTGAATATGTCGATAATTGATGCAGTTAGCTTTGCCCACAACAACATTGCCGAGATTTCTAATTTTGGGATGGTTAGAGGTTTAAAGGGGGCTACTCTTGATTTAGCCGATACTAAGGAACTTGAGACTGTTCCATCCGAATAAGTTGTACGGAAATAGATGCAAGCGGCATATGCCCGAGAACTAGCATCTGCAAAGCCATGTAACTCAATTTTACAAATTGTTGCCATTGAAAATAAATATCTAGGGATTTTTAACTGACCTAATGTATGCAAATTACAAATAAATTCATTCCATTGTGAGATAAGTTTATAGTCAGTGACTTCAGCATCCCAACCTAGTTTGATCGACCATAACGTCTGAATAATTAATTTTCCTACAACTATAATGGGGCTGAGAAACCCAATGGGATCGAAACATTTAGCTATAGTCGACAAATCTTTCTTTTTGTAAGTTTTGCCTCGATGAATGAAGGAGGAACAGCTACTCGAAAGAAATCTTCCTTCGGATGCCACTTGAGACCTAACACTTTGTTGTTAGAGATATCTCCTTCTATGATATTATATTCAGTGTCCGAACTGACACAGATATTAGACAAAAATTGTTCAGAGTTAGAATTTCACTTGTGTAATGTGAAACCACACGAGTGCAATAACTTATTTATTTGGGTGTATAGCTCTTCTAAGTCATCTTGCTCATTGCAGCCAGTGAGAATGTCATCGATGTATGTTTGCTCTAGCAGGGCGCTAGAGGCTAAGGGAAATTCTTCCTGGTGCGAAGTAGCTATGTCATTCAACACCCTTGTTGCCTGAAATGGGGCACATCGTGTTCCATATGTCACAGTAGATAACTCAATGCAACGAAGTGGGTCCTTTGGAGACTGTCTCCATAAAATATTCAACAAGAATCTATGTTCAGGATTAACACTTACATGTCTATACATTTTTTTAATGTCTCCTATAAGTACAAATTTAAAACTACGAAAACGAAGCAAAATGTCATATAAGTTCGGTTGAACTTGATATCCCTTCAGAGTTACATTATTCAGAGATATCTTAGTAGTTGATGCACTAGAAGCATCGAAGAGTACCCTTAACTTGGTTGTCAATTTCTCAGGTTTGAGAACTGCATGATGCGGAATGAAGTACTTTTGCTGTAATTGTGGGGTATATTTTTCGAGGGGTACATACCTCCCATGATTAAGATGTACATACTCATCTATAAACTTTTTATAGTTATCGAAAAATTCAGGTTCTTTTCTGAATTTATTTTCTAGATTGTAAAATCTTTTTGTGGCGCTTGCCAACGAATCTCCTAATTGTTCATAGCTCTGAGGCTCTGTGAACGGCATGTCTACTTGATACGATCCATCCCTTAATCGTACTGTAGTGGTTTGAAAGATTTTTTCAGCAAGTTCGTCTTGCGGAGCGATGTGAGTTTTCTACGGAACTTCTTCTGATTTCCAAAACCTTTCTACTAAATGATCGAGCTGGCATGTTTCATGCTGGGAAATTAACATTGACACACTACTTGAGCATGTGTCACTAAATTCAACATTTTTGTGATCATTTGTCGAACGAGCCGAAAACAAGTGTTCATTTTTGGCGAGCGAAGTATGACTACTACTTCTACTATTATTTTGGTTTTCAACAAGTGAGTGAGAATGAAGCAGAATACTTGATTTCGAGAGAACTGGTACCTGACCCGCAACCAAATATCCGAAGATTGTTTGTTGAAGTGAGGGCAAGCCCTTCCTAATTTGATTAGACCTTGCATAACGACGTCATAATAACAATCAGCTCCTATCAATATGTCTATATCTGAAACTTTAAAGTAGTCAGGATCCGCGAGCCTAACATGAGAAGGAATTTTTATCCTTCTATGGTCAACATTAAACTGTGGCAACTTGCTTGTGATTGAGTCTAGAATTGAGCATGAAAGTTTAATTTTGTTTTTAGAGACGAGAGAGTGTAAAGCTAATTGTAGCATTTGATTCGAGACAGTGACCTTGGAACCTATTTCCAGACACACAAAGTTTCCTTTCATGAGGAGTATATTGCAGTTTATCTGCCAATTTACGAGTTATGAACGAATTTTGACTACAACAGTCCAATAGTGCCTTAACAACAATTCGAACTCCATTTGAGTTGTACAAATAAACTTGGGCCGTTCCCAGTAATACTTGAGACCCGGTATCTAAAGCAGAAAGCGAAGAAGATGTGTTCTCATCCTGAGATAGAAGGCGATAGGGCGAGAAGCATGTGAGGGGAACCTATTTGGTTCATGGCGAATTTGTGACATTGGCATAGCATCACGAGAAGTGTGAGGAACATTTGCTGATTCCGAATGATGAAATGATTGGGATCCGAAACAGTTAAAACAGCATCCAGATTTTTTAACAAACTCTTTTCGTTCAAATGGGGTTAGTCTTTTAAATTCCGAACACGAATAAATTTTATGATCTATATTATGACAAAATAAACATTTCGACCTACCATTGGTACCTTGATTGGCTGATGAAGTTACGTCTAAAGATGCCCTAACGTTGCGCTTTGAATCAGGCTATTCTTTTGTGCCCGTCTCTATGGCCGACAAATTTTCCAGATTTTCGCATCTTTTGTTTATCGTTTCTAAAAATTCATTAAATGTTGGTAAATTACAAGAGTCCCTATCAAATTTAAAGGCGCGTTTGCTGGCATGAAAGCGCTCAGCTAGGAATTATTAAAAATATACACACTTCAAAAATACTTTTTTACCTTTTCTTTTGACTTGTCATAAGTGTGTACAAAAAAAGATATCAGTCTTTTGATTTTTTACTTTTACTTATGTATATATATATATATATATATATATATATATATATATATATATATATATATATATATATATATATATATATAGTTTAGATAGGGTCTTTATCGCGGTTCTCAAAGAATTAGTTTGTAAGTACTTTTTTAAATTATCTTATCTTAACAAAATTTGGTACCTTTCTGTCACTGAATGCCTAAAGTTTTCCAAAATCAATGTTATAATCACCACTAAATATCTTCTTAATCAGCCTCGGTTATCCTTGTATTTGTGAAATTGCGTATAGATATTATAATTTAAAATTCTTGTAATTTCCATATAATATACTATACTTCTGTATTGAACTATTTATATTGAATTAATTTACTCTCTTACTCTCCAACTGTATCTGACTTACTGAATTCTTAAGATTAACTGTCTTGTGTATTGACGTTTTCCAGAAAATTCTAGTAAGGACCTTATCGACATTTAGGCTTTGCAGATCAGAATTCACTATTATATATATAAACTAAATATCTTAAACTACTATATTATCACTATTTTACATCCGTAATAATATTTAAATTAAAATTCCAAACTAATATTTAACCCCATTTTTCATCTGTCACTTATTTAGTTCAAAAATAGGCATCGTCATGTCATAGACAGTGTATATTTGGTTGCCTTTACACAAGGCTCACTTAAATATATTTATTTATAGAATAAAATAAAATAAAAAACTTTTTTAAACATCATAATATTACTATGCTAATTTCTTGTATATCTAATTATTATTCCAGTATATATATATATATATATATATATATATATATATATATATATATATATATATATATATATATATATATATGATACAATACAAACAGATAATAAGATACCGCGCATGTAGGCGTGGCTTATGTGACGTCAGCTTGTGCTAAATTTCGCCATATTGTGTTTTGATATTTATGTAAATTTACGGTTCACAGCCAATATTTAGTAAAATAATATTTTGAGAGTGTTAAAGGCTTTAAATTTTTCGCAGTATAAGGTGTGCAGTGTATGGTTGTACCGTTGACAATATGTGCAAGAGTTTTGTACCCGGTACAGCATTTTATAGCTTTTCAAAAGACAAGGAAATGCAAGCTGGTTGGAAACATTTGTGTAAATGCCAGGACAGTTTTAATGTTAAATTTGCTCGTGTTTGCTCTAAGCACTTTATTGAAAGTGATTATGAACATAATTTAAAACATGAATTGCTGGAGGACTTCAGGATCATCTAGATGCATTGCAATTTAAATACCGCCTACCATCGTACCATCCTACATTCTTGGAAGAAATTAAGGCTCTCTTTCCAGCTTTGAAAATGTCGAAGAAGATGAAACTCCTAATATACCTTTGGATAGTGCAAATTGATGTGGAAAATATTTTTCTTCAATTCAAAATAGCACTATTACTGATTTAGAGGCACCCACTAATATGTTCGGTAGTGAGCTAGGATATAGATTCATCTGTAACTTTATCTAGTTCAAATGAGTTTACCTGGATTTCTTATTTAAGTGAAGGTGGTCTTTCAAAACCTACTCCTCAAATGATGGAAAATTTTTAATTCTGTAAATAAAGTTAATTTATTTGTTATTCTGAAGCTATTTTCTTGTGGCATTTTAAACTAATTACTATTTAAATGGGAATAAGCCACAATTAAAGGTTAAAGTACGTTTATTGATATTTCAATTTTCACTTCGGAAATAGTTTTTAAAATAAAAACATTAGTAAATTTACTAATGTTTATATTTTGAGAACGAATTCCAAAGTGGAAATTAAAACGTCAATAAACGTAATTTAACCTTTAATTGTGGCTTATTCCCATTTAAATAGTAATTAATTTATTTGTTTCTAAACAATATTTAAAAATTCTACAATATACTAGTTTAAATACTTAAGCTTAAATTTACGTAGTAAATAAAACATCTACTAAATTATATTAGAATTTCAACAGTTCGTTTCATCCGCAAGCATGAATAATTTTGAAAATTGAGCACAAGGTGACGTCATGCGAGAGATGTACGAGTTTAGTGCGTGGCAATATCATATCTTGTCTGTTTAGTGCGTGGCAATATTTGTAAAAAAATGGATGTAAATAATATTATGTGTTCGACATCTAAAAAAGCTAGACGTAAACATAAACGTAGATTGACCACTGCTGAATTACAATCATTTTTAGAAGCATCTGGCGAGGATGATGTAGATTAAATCAATCGTGGAAGTGACTCTGACGAAATATTTGCACAAAGTCGTTTAGAAAAATCGAGGATTGCGTTTTGGAAATAGACAACACAAACAGAATTTAAGACTTTTCTCGGGCTTATATTCCAAATGAGGACAATTAAGATGAACCATCTAAATGACTACTGGAAAAGTATGGGTAACTTTAATAGATCTATCAGTAATTGACTTTACTAGACAATTACTGATAGCCCATATTAAGAAATAACCGAATAGACAATCCCCACTTGTCAAAGAAACTAAAAAAAAACGAAAATTGGTCAGTATTTACAGTCCTGAAGGAATATGTGTGACCAAGTGCAGAGATAAACAAGACATAATTACTATTTAAATGGGAATAAGCCACAATTAAAGGTTAAAGTACGTTTATTGGCATTTCAATTTCCAATTCGGAAATCGTTCTCAAAATAGAAACGTATTTTCGTATTTTGCCGAAAAACCCTCAATTATTTTGCAGTAATTTATAAATGTTAATAGCTTCGTTGGTACATAATGGCATTTAATATAACTAATTTAAAGTACGTTTATTGGCATTTCAATTTCCAATGTGGAAACCGTTCTTAAAATACAAAAGTATTTTCGTATTTTGCTGAAAAACCCTTAATTATTTTGCAGTAATTTATACATGTTAATAGCTTCGTTAGTACATAATGACATTTAATATAACTAATTTAAATTGGGGCAGTTTTTTAAGTTATTAACTTGTGGTATATTTCACATAGATCACAAAGTTATCCAATTTGTTTATCCCAAAGAGCGATTATCTAAACGACTGTACTTGCCCAGATAGTCACTCTGTATTCAGTATACACACGTGTATTCTGTAAATCGAACTCGCTTTTATAACAGTTCATTTTTTCAACGGAAAAATTTAGTAAGATAGGTCAAAATAGCACAATTCTTATTATTTGGTTGAGTTACCCTAGTAAAGAAATGGAGGTTCTACGTGCCACAGAAGTCGAGATATTAAATATTTTGCCCTTTTTGGAATTGATACCATTCTTTCCAGTTATTGATTTTATTAATATTAATATGAGCATATGCGTCATTTAGTGTTAACTTATATTCATAGTTAGTATCTAATTATGTAGCTCTTTTTGCTAGTTTTACAATTTCATTATTTTTTAAATTACAATGGGCTTTTATCCAACAGAATGATATTTCTTTACCTTTGGATTTGAGTACAATAAAGTTTTTAATTATTTCTATAATGATATCGATACATTTTTGGCAAAGTAACGTAAGTGACATTTTTGGCGAAAAGCATGTTTTTCAATTAAACTAACATATATTTTTTAATCTAAATTTGATCTAAAAAATAATCTATTTCTGTTTTTTTTTAATTTACAATCTAATATCATATGTTCTGCGGATCCTAATTCTCCACATTCACAACAGTTTGTGTCTGACAGTCCTATTTTATGTTTATGTTGTGGAACTAAGGAGTGGCCAAATCTAAGTCTACATATATATGATATAAAGACCTTTTTGCCTTGATAGTCACTAAACCAACTTTTAGATGGGATCTCTGTTTGGATAGTTTTATAATACCGTCCCTTTTTGGAATTGATATACCATTCTTTCCAGTTATTGATTTTATTAATATTAATATGAGCATATGCGTCATTTAGTGTTAACTTATATTCATAGTTAGTATCTAATTATGTAGCTCTTTTTGCTAGTTTTATAATTTCATTATTTTTTAAATTACAATGGGCTTTTATCCAACAGAATGATATTTCTTTACCTTTGGATTTGAGTACAATAAAGTTTTTAATTATTTCTATAATGATATCGATACATTTTTGGCAAAGTAACGTAAGTGACATTTTTGGCGAAAAGCATGTTTTTCAATTAAACTAACACTATTATTGTTAAAAAGGTACTGCCAAAGTGTAGTTAGCCTAGAATTAATTTAAACCTTTTTTAGGACAAGTAGGACAAGTTTTTTCAGTCATAATTTAAATAGGTTTAACCAGGTTGAATTAAAAAATTGTTTTTTCAACAAATAGTTTTTTGTGACTTACGTTACTTTGCCAAAACTGTATCGATATGATTGTAATGTTCTGTCCACTTCTCCAATTTAGTTAGAGCACTTTTACTATCTGAAAGTATCACGAATCTATCACTATTTGTGATAGTTGCTATGTACTGCATTGCTCTTAATATTGCTATTAGTTCTCCTGTATATACCGTGGTTTCTGAAGCTAGACCTATTCCTTCTCTGTATTGTGTTTTAGGGTCCCATATAGCAGCAGCAACTTTAGAGTTAATTTTTGAGGCATTACTGTATAGTTTATAAATTTTCCAGCACAGTATCTCTGGGATTCCTATTTTCTTCATTTGGTGATATAGTATTAATAAATTAACATTATCATAGGCATTTTCTACGTCTACAAATGTAGCAACGACGGATTTATTATTAGAAAATGAGTTATAAACATCAAGTATCAAGTGTGATAAGTTTTCCATTGTTGAGCATGATTTCCTGAATCCAAATTGCGTTGTAGGGAGTAGAGAATTTTTTTCCAACCAAAATTCTAATCTTTGTTTAATCATTCTTTCTAATGTTTTTAAGATACATGACGATAGCGAAATGCCTCTGTATGAATTCGGACAATCTGCAGGTTTAATTTTGGAGAATTGGGACTATAATATATTCTTTCCATGAGTTTGGAAATTCCATGCTTACCCATATATTGTTTATTATATTCAGAAATTGTATTTTCTTTTGAATAGGTAAATTATATAGCATACTATAGTGAATACTGTCCTTTCCTGGAGCTGAGTTGTTATTATTTTTTATACAGCTTTTAAGTTCTTCCAAATTAAATTTTCCTGTTAGAAAAAGGTTTTGTACAGATTTTGTACAAAAAAACGTTTTTGAGAACGATTTCCGGAATGGAAATCAAAATGTCAAACATAAGTTAATTAAAAATGTGATTCTTATCACAATTACAACCAATAATTGAGGCGTAATCCCATAAACACATAATATTTATCTCAAACTATTCACCGATAGCTTGGATTAAAGAGGTTGTAAATTTATGTAAAATATTCCCCGACACAATCCTCTGGGAAAAATATCTACGTTAAATAAATATACCTAACATCTAAACAAAGAAAAATCCAGTTGACCGGAACTTGTTTGCAGGTAGTATCAATGTCCTACTTTGAACTTGACAAAAAAAGGGATCGATATTTATGTATCTAGATATTATTTTAAGTATTAATATCGGCAACATCTATTGGCTTTAAAATGATAGCAAATACAGTGATTTTAAATGATCGATGTTAAAACGTAGGTTTGATGTAAAAAATTAAATATATAGAAAAATCAGAATATTGAAAAAACAACAACGGTGCTAAGCCAACACAAGTGCACTAAACGAACATAACGACTTATAGAAAACAATAGATTTTCTTTGTGATGCTAAATTATTGCAATGTGAAAGGAGTTTAAAATGATGGCTGGATGTATATATATATATATATATATATATATATAAATATATAAATATATATAAATATATATATTATATGTTCGGAAAGATTTCCGTGGTTATACAATGAAACCTACAGCTAAGATTAATATTATTACAAAATTAATATCAAAGTCACCAGTCTTCCGGGTTGAACCGCGTCGATATCCATTTGCCTTAACGATATCGTAAGGATGTCGCGATAATAATTATATATATATATGTATATATATATATATATATATATAAATATATATATATTATATATATATATATATATATAAATAAAGTATTCAACTAGTGAATTCAGAGGTTTTTTCGGTCAGTCAGGTTGGCAAAATAAAAAACAGAAGTCAACTACTTCATAATTTATCGAAGACGTTTCGCTTTATATTTCTAAAGCTTCATCAGTTCTCTAAAAATACAAAGATGACATAGAGTTATAAGAAATACAGATCTAATAATTAATTACTTACAACTCAATATGTAGTATTAAAGATGTTATCGTATATGTACTTAAGTTTACTCATAAATTTAGAACTAACTTAAAAAAAAATTAAACAGAAATATGCAAAAAATAACATTCGCAGAAACGAAGATTTACAAAAACTTCAAACGTACATTTGGCTTCATTTAGAGATGGTTCTCCAATGAAGACAAACAAAACACTGATTTATTGCAATCTACGCAAAACGACGTGGCGCGATACCGAAAATTTTTTCAAGGGCCATATGTTTTCAACAAATTCCAAGGTTTGAGACAATTATGAACTTCAACGGGGGTCATTGAAAGAATAGTTGGACGGGTGGATTTGTACTGGAAAAATTTGATATGATTTTTTTTTTTTTTGTAATTTATGTTTTAATGAAACTTAGAGCTTTGGGATGATTATGTTATTGTTTTGAATGGAAAATCCGGCTATTTTAAATTATGAATATTGGTATTATTTATTTCGTAAGATGAGAGAGTGGTAAACCTGGCTCAAATTGTCAATGTCGGTTCTTTTGTTAATTGCAGATGGGTTTTCACTCTAGGTCGTATAACCTCACATAAAAGCGACATTAGACTTTCCAAACCCTCTTGTGCCCTGCACAACACGCCATTTCCACCAAACATCACATTGACTTCTCAATACTAAAATACTGCCAAAACAAAATAACCATCAAAAACGCTCCTTTATTGAAATGTGTGAGATCCTAAAAAAACCCATCTGCAATAAACAAAAAGAACGACATTGACAATTTGAGCCAGGTTTACCACTCTCTCATCTTACGAAATAAATATACCAATATTCATAATTTAAAATAGGGATTTCCATTCAAAAACAATAACATAATCATCCCAAAGCTCTAAGTTTCATTAAACAATAAATTACAAAAAAAAAAAAATCATATCAATTTTTCCAGTACAAATCCACCCGTCCAACTATTCTTTCAATGACCCCGTAGAAGTTCATAATTGTCTCAAACCTGGAATTGTTGAAAACATATGGCCCTTGAAAAACATTTTCGGTATCGCGCCACGTCGTTTTGCGTAGATTGCAATAAATCAGTGTTTTGTTTGTCTTCATTGGAGAACCATCTCTAAATGAAGCCAATGTACGTGAAGTTTTTGTAAATCTTCGTTCTGCGAATGTTATTTTTTGCATATTTCTGTTTAATTTTTTTTAAGTTAGTTCTAAATTTATGAGTAAACTTAAGTACATATACGATAACATCTTTAATACTACATATTGAGTTGTAAGTAATTAATTATTAATCTGTATTTCTTATAAACTCTATGTCATCTTTGTATTTTAGAGAACTGATGAAGCTTAAAATATAAAGCGAAACGTCTTTCATAAACTTATGAAGTATTGACTTCTGTTTTTTATTTGCCAACCTGACTGACCGAATAAACCTCTGAATTCACTAGTTAATACTTTATAATATAAATTGACGTCGTTAGTTTTTACAATGTCTATATATATATATATATATATTAATATAATATAATTATATTATATATATTATATATATATATATATATATAAATATATAACACTGTTTTTTGATGGGTTGGAGTCAATAAAAGGGGCTATTTGTTGACTATTTTTTACTCGAGCTTTCAATTGTGATTACAATTTTTATCAAGAGCTTCTAAAAAATACAAAATGTCTTACAAAGTTGAACTAGAAATAAAAAATTTTTTGTTAACTCACCAAATAAAATTAGTTTTTTATATAAAACTACTGCTTACATAATAAATACAAAAAATATTAATAAAAAAATGTCTTATTCTAATAAATGTTTCCCTGAAAAATTTAGATGAAGTTTCTTAAGAAAAAAATTGAATTTATAAACAAAAATAGAATAGCTACAACCAGCCTAAATGTCATAAATACTAACTTAAATTTTTTTATTTTTGACATATTGTCAAAAATAAAATTTTGTTTAAAAAATTCTTCTTTGTTTAGTAACAAAAAAGAAGAAGATTTATTCACCATTGATAGATGCCCGAAAAAATGTAACAAATACATGGAAAATTCAAAATGTGATATTTTTACTGACTGCATAAATTAAATGGAAATTATATAATTATTAATTTTGCTTAAATTTTGAATTTCTGACCTTTGTTTAAATTATTATCACTTTTGCTAATACAAACCATTTCCAAAAAAGTTCTTTTAAATTTATTACTTTCATTACATAAAATTTTAATATTATCAAAATCCATAATAGGTCTTTGTCTATTACATGCTCTGCCAAAGGACAAGATGGTTTCTTAATTCTACAATCACTCTT